>OOFE01011040.1:2957-15254 GCA_900323365.1 Monocentris japonica
TTGCCACTGACAGGCTCAGATTGTTATTTGAAGTGTCTGACAACATTACGGAAAGGATCCCTACAGAGATAGACCTTTGTTTAACCAGAAACAGAAGTCTCGCTCAAGGAGAAGTCTTGCTCTTAAATCTGAGTTAGTCTTCTCCTTGAGCGAGACTTCTTCCGATAAAGACATTTTCCCCCTGCTGTTTTGGTCCTCAGGCAGGCAAGACATAAAAGACCCGTCTTGTCCTAAGCCACTGCTGCACATTCGTTTAATTTTATCTCAACGGTAATACATTTTTATTTGGCATCCACCTGCAATTTTTACCTGCTGACATCCATGCCTTTGAGACAGGCAGCTATTGTCTTTTGAAAGGATGAATAGTGCCATGTAAAAGGCTGCCTGAAGGCTAGATTGTCCGGTCTGTCATTTACAACTGTCTGGAAATGGTAATGATTTCATTATTCTGAGCGCTGGCCTGAATGCTACGCTGCTGCTCTCTGACAGCAAGTGATTGACAGACCAGTGTTTCTAGAAAGATGACATAGCCTGGTTACTCTACACAATAGCCTCCACCGGTTACCTATTATTGGCCCCATCTGCGAAGCTAATGAGATGGGGATGTGGCTGTATGCTCATACCATTATATCACACCAGAGTTATGACAGTTGTGAATTTTGGAGTCTAACTTGTCTCCCTTTCATGGCATTATTACTAACATTTGGAGGTGAGATTTAAGTTGCATGTGATTTTCTATCAATTATTTCCATTGAACCCGGCGTGTCTTGCAGGATGTAAAGTGGTCCGAGTTTGGTTTCAAGGGCCGTAACGGGAGAGAGAGCACCTTATGGATTGGCACAGAGGGGGCCAACACTCCATGCCACCTTGACTCGTATGGTTGTAACCTGGTACTGCAGGTACAAGGAAGGTAAGGAGGATACCAAACTCGCTTCATCTCACCTGGTCGGCAGTGCCCATGGACTTGTCAATCAGAGAATGGGTCCATGGATAAGATGGGAAAGAGAAGAGAGGCAGCTGAGCAGAATAAGAATAAGAGCGGTGCAGAGTCCTATAACTGCTCATGACGGGAGAAGGCACTCTTCAGCTTTCTCCAGGGAGAGCAGGGAGCAAGGCTGGCTGAGCCACTTGGGCACAGACTGTGATCTGCCCCCCAGCCTCTGAGTTAATTTATATCACGCACCTGACTAGAGAGAAAGGGAAATATAAATAGAAGCTGAGGCCCTATTGTGGAGCACGGAGAGTCCATGGAAAAAAAGGGAAAATTTATTTTTGTATCTTATCTCTTGACCGTTTTCCCAAGCGAGCAACAACTTTATCTCACTCCTAGTAATTGGGTCTCAGGCTCTTTTATTGGGTGGTGATCTCAATTGGAGGGACACTTAGCTCAGAGAGTTTTTTGGCAAAATATTTGGGAAAATATAATAATGCTCATTGATATTTGTGGCTTTTGTGACAACGGTGGGTCAGATGAACTTTTAATGAATTATGGAATGGAATGCAAATAAACGAGAAAAATGGGTCCTCTTACATGTGAGGATTCATATTTGGTCCTGTCAATTTTATCACACCCTACCGTGAGCCGGCAAAAAATAGTATTCCTTTTTCATTACAGGAGAATTTGGGGTACAAACAGATCAAAATGTGCTTTTTATTCAACTGAATGTCCTTTCTATTCGGCACCAGATCTCCAATGAACAGAAAAGAAAACATTATAAAATACATTTTAACTGAAGTTTTTTAAAAAAGATTTTTCTTCCCGCATGAAGCATTCCCTTTTGTATTTTGGGTCAGTTTTAGTCAATTCTGGGCTCGTCACAATAAAAACGTATTTAATTATCTGGAGTATTTGCTAAACTCTGTGTTGCCCAGGGTGCAACGCAGGTGGAGTTTACAGTTTTGGAGCAAGGCAAATGTTATCACTCTGTACAGTCCAGGATGTTCCAGGTCTACTGTGAGCCGCCTCACCTTGAATTTCCAGCTTACTTGCTAACTTATTCACATAATTAACCATTGTGCCAGACAAACACATAATCTGAGAAAAGCAACTGAATTCATTTCAAATAGTAATTGGATTTGCTCCATACAGTCACATTTGACCATGTTGCTCCTGTGTGCGTAGGAAGCGCTGGCACCTCTTCCCCCCAGATGACGCTGCCAGTCTCTACCCAACCAGGATCCCCTATGAGGAATCCAGCGTCTTCAGCCAGGTGGACGTTCTCCATCCAGACATCAGGAGGTTCCCTGCCTTTAGGAGAGCCAGGGTCCATAGCGTCACTCTGCAGCCTGGACAGGTCAATACTGTTTTTCCAATACAGCAAGACAGGTTCTTCAGCAAGAAATTTGCAGTTTTTATCCAATGTTGGACTAAGACAAATCAAGCACCTCTTAAGTGTTTTAAGTTGATTTTATTCTTGAAATATGTTGGAAAACCATCATGAGTGATTCACTGAGGTTTGACGTTATGCAATAGGCTTACATTTATGTGCCAAAATTTTGTGACAATAGCAATATACCTAACACTTGAGCTTCATAGACTCAGCAGTGTGATTTATTTATTGTAGTGACTTCCACAAAAATGTGAAGCAAGATAATGGTCATGACTTGTGCTCCTAAAATCTGGCCTTCTCAATAATGTATAGCACTTTCAAGAGAGGCACTGGAGCATTCATGTGGAAGGAGATGGGAAGGTACGCTATATTAAAGTAGGCTGTGTCGTCACTGTAGATGTCTAGTGGCAGGGTCAATTCTGGGCCAGTAGATCAAGTCAGATTCACCTCATCTGCTCACCTTCAGAAGTATGTCAGCTCTAAATAAATGTGAAACGTAAGTTGTGATTGAGGTGTAGTGCCATTAAAAGATATCTGTTGTGGTCACTGCATTTTCAGAAATGGTCTCAGCTATCTTTTTAAGCAGTTATTCAGCTTTCAATCACTCTGCAGGGCTTCCTTGATGTATTCCATCTTCTCCTCCCTCTCTCTCAGATTCCAGTGGCGTTGTCTTGCTCTTCAAGAGTCAAAATAGTAACAAAGCAATTAGCCATCTGTCTCTCTTCACTGTCTGCTAGCGCTAGATCCCCTATAGCGTACTAAACATCCTCCTATCAGCAACACCAAACCCAGCTGTTAGGCGGTCTCTATGTACGCTGTTTGTGGAGTAATGTGCAAGTAAGGGCCACTAACTGTATGTACTCTATATTACCAAGTGAAACGATAAGGGATGAAACAGGCCATTTTGCTTATTCTGACCAGACTTAAATGATGTTGGTAATACAGATGATAAACAAAGCGTTCTCTCATTCTGAATGAAAACACCAACTCCTGTGTGGTAGACTAGACTGTTTTGGCTGGACCTTGTCTCACCCCTATGTCTCTTATTACTGCGCCTCCTTCAGACATGTTTTGGTGTAATTAGCCCGGACCAGTCTCAATGTGCCCCATCTGCCGCAAGACAATATTTCACCTGTCGATACAGAAGAGATGCTGCCCGCGTCCACAGCGATTTCCTTACCAGATAGCTCCACTTCTGCAAATCAAACAAAGCACAGGAGCATTCTTCTCTTGTCAGAGCGCAGGGCGTGAATGAATCAGGACTGGAGCCATATTGATCGCCCATTTTAATAGAGATTGGAGTCAATGGGGGGACCACTCACGGTCTGTGGGAAAAGGATATATGCTGCCACCTATTGGATGGTCCCTTTAACTATGTATTCTATCACTTTGTATTTTAACAGCTTAAGATACACTAGAAGGATCCAGAGGGCCCCAGGACATGACATCTCACTGTCCTTTAACCTGCAACGGTCTTTTGGTCTTTTTTTCTTCAGGTGCTGTATGTCCCCAGGCACTGGTGGCACTATGTGGAGTCAGTGGACCCTGTCACAGTCAGTGTCAACTCCTGGATTGATTTGGTAAGCTAAACCCCACCCTAGTTCTCCTCATCTTTAACTACTCAGCTCAGGGCCTAAAATAATGAAAGTTGTTCCACGTATTGCAGGCAAAATTCGACATTTAAGATGAGCCAATTTAAACTTCCTCCTCATTCCCCTGAAGAGCTCCTGCTCGAAGATGGCTGATGTTAAGAGTGTTTAGTGCTCCCAGATGAAGGCTCCTCTCAGGTTTGAGTAATGAACAGGCCTGGCAGTAAAAGATGCCCCTGTCATCATGATGAGTGTGTGTGCACAAAGAACAGTATGTGCTGCATCAAAAACCTCACCGCCGCCAGACAAATGTTTATTCAGATAGCGAGTCTCTCTCCTGCTTTCCCTGCAAGGTCACATACACAACAAACTGCCAGTAGCATCTCCCCAGCGTATGTCTTTATCGTTCAGTTTCATTTTCTTGATATGCTGTACATGCACTTATTTTCCTTGACTTCCTCTTCCCGGACAGGAAGTGGATGACGAGGCGAGAGTTGGTGAGGCTGTGACCAAGGCTGTTGTCTGCGCCCTGAAAACCACACCTAGCAATGACAACACTGACAACTGGCTCAACCCCACTGAGGTAGCGAATGAACACAACAGCTCTCTGATTACTGTCTCTTGCTTGAAATGCCGTGTTGAATGATTGACTCAGGTATGGAGCCTGACTTCACCTACATACATGCATTCTTGCCATTTAGCTGATACTCTTATCCAGGGCAATTTACAAAGAGTGAGCAAGTTGGGATTCAGTGTATTTCTCACACTTTGAACACTTTAAAAGGACACGTAGCTGTTGATGGTGTATCCATGGCTGCTGCAGGGATCAAAACTGTGACCTTTCTGTCGTGGGACGGTCTTCCTAACCACTAGGCTGCCCTCCCACACCTTCTTCATTCTCTGTCTAAAGGTTGGTGCAGCCTGGCAGCCTCTACCACACAGATGGTACAGCTATCCCACCTACTGGATGGTGTCATTTACAGTGTAGTCAGAGTATAAGCTGCTATATAGAAACACACAGTGTGATTTTTTACACTTGGCCAGGTTCCAGGAAAAGACTAAAGCCCCAAAAATGCTGCCTGTAGCCACATAAGGGAGGGAGAGAGAGGTTGAACTCTTAACCCCTTCTCCTTCTCATTGTCAGGCTTTGAGGGGCTGCAGTTTTGCCAGGCTAGATGAGGTCAGCCAACAATGTACTAGTAGATTATTAATAGACCAGCTTTCAGCCAACCAGAATAATTGTTGAAGAATTTAGAAACATAAATCTGTCATTCCTTTTACTGTAGCCTTTCTGAGGAAGCTACCCGAGCTGTGGTGGAGATATGACATGGCTAGCTCAGTATGGCGTACACTCAGCTTCAACTTGGCATGTAAACAGGAATATCAATGAAAGCTCAATGTACCCTTTGTTTCCATCGTGTTGTTGCAGGAAGGCGTGGCATCCCATAATGAGAACATGCAGTATGTGAACCTGGCAGTGAGGGCCTGTGTGGAAAGACAGAGGCACCACGGTAAACAGACCCGTGACCCTAGAGAGGCTCGCCCAGTCAAGCGGGACTCCAGTGGGCAAGCTAGGGAGAGCGCGGGCTTCGCCGAGGAGTCTGCGTCCTCCATGGTTCCCTTTGGGCCTCATCTCATCCCAGTGCACTACGAGCCAAAGGACTCGCAACAAACAAGGGAGATGAGCCTGGAAGATTTTGAGATCAAGTCCTCTGGGAACTGTGTTGTCAAATCTCAACCAGGCCATGCGGTCCGACCCTCCGCAGACTGTGCTGTCAGCGTGGATGCTCAGCAGAACAGCAAGCCCACGTCTGTTAGTGGACTCCAACATGGCACACATGATTGTTGTGCTGGTTCAGATCAGCGTAGACCATGTGTATGTGGGGATAGGATGCACACTGCAGAGGACGGTGAGACAGAGGACGCACAACACACACCAGTGACCACCAACGACTTATTGGACTGCCTGGTGCATCCCGATATCATCGCCCGTGTCACTGAGCTTTTGCTGGCGAGGCAGAGAAGAGGTCAGAGGACCAACATGGCATCCTAATCCAAATATTCACATACTGTAGACATACTTCATTTGTTTGATAAGCCTAAGGAGCAGCAAGCTCTCCATTGACCAGTAATGGTTCTGAATTTAGCTGTCTTTAGGTTCTCTAACTCCGGATGTCTCGCTGGAGTTAGCAGTGATTTAGAGCTGTGCAGAAATCTGAGCGCTTTGACTGGAGAAATCCATCGTGGCGACCAGTAATGCCTCTGTGTCAGTGAGGAGTGAGGAAAGAAAGATGAGGATTAATGCAGCATTTCACCCCACTTTTCTTTTTGTCCTCTCCTGATCTGTCAGGATCTTGCTGAGATTAACCCAGTTGCAGGAAGTCACAGCCGAGACTAATCGTAATGTGATAACCGACTCCATCAAGTGGTTCTAACATTCCCCGTGCTTTGTTGTTCTGCGCAAAATACGAATCCTATTCAGTTCACCTCATAGTAAAGAAATTGAGCACTTCAATCTTGTACTAACATAATCTTAGTAATACGAGATAATATTCAGTAATGAGAATTGTTGTTGAATGGTTTGGTGACGGATTAAAGATGTTTAAGGAGTGATGGATGAAATGGGTCCAACACTGTTTGAATATTATGTTTACACACCTGTTGCTATGGGTCATTCATCTTTGATTAAAGAAGGAAGGGCTAATGTGGTCTCTGCATTAATAATATTGTGGTGGAACAATGTTCAAGTGATTCAGAAATGCACATTTTATTTTCTTAATGGCCACCACCATAACAATCTATGTACACAACTTTATTGGGAGCAGCAATTGGTTGATGAGGTTGACATCAAGTATTTTATGACTTCAGTGTCAGAAAATATGTGATAATTTGTGGTAATACCTCAATTGTGTGATAACATTATTGTTCACAGTATTTTGTCTATTATGAACACCGTTATAAGTACATTTAAGTCTCATTCTACAAATACTTTCCTGTATACTCTGGTTATGGATTTTAACTGGATTTTGACTGGAGTGTTCATGAAGGACTCTAAGACATATATGATGTGACATACTGCTACAAGAAATATCCACACATCACATCTTAATACTTCTAAAAAAAAAAAAAAAGTACACAAAAAGTACATTAAAAATTTTTAAAAACATTAAAAAATACATTTTATTAAAACAGGGTACCTTCTCATGATCATATGTAGCCGAGCCAAATCAGCTACAGTATAGTTTACCAAGCAAGATGGTGGATGAGGTGGGGCACAGTTACAATTTGGTGCTCTCCCCTATTCCGTTGAAGTGTATGTCATTGGTTGTTTTTTTCTTCAGGTTGTCGTCCTCTTCCTCCCTCCCTGAATCCTCCAGATAAATCTTGTCATGCTGGTCAGGGTCAACGTAGGTGTAGAAGAAGGACATGATGGAGAAGATGATGCAGACAGCCACCAACAGGCTGGCAAACAACAAGAACTCCACCCACTGGGAAAGCAGAAAATATGGGTTAGTCAGGTTATGACTGCAGAAGGACAAATGGATTTACAATGTGCCATTTTTCAATGTTAGTCTATGACTGTATTTTAAGTCAATTCATTTGTGTCAATCAACAACAGAACAAATTGAATGTTGAGGTTTGCTGACTCTAGTGGACAGTTATAAAATGCTTATATTATATGATGAAGAGTTTGCACCAAATGTGTTAGCATTTTATTTAAGACAATTTAAAAAATAATTCAGTGCCACAGGTAGAATTGATGTCTGACGTAGTGGCAAATAAAAAGCTGAATAAACTGACCTGGTGTCAGTGATCATCATGAGGGAATCGACCACCAATTTAAAATACCCTATCTTAACTTACATCAGTTTAATACCACTAACTATGATGCACATTATGAATTTACATCATAAGACTTATGTCAGCCTAAAGAGGCAGGTAAACTCTATTCTACAAATAGAAAGGTGGCAAACGTGAGTTTTGGTGAATTTACCCTCCATGACATCCAAGACATTCATAACTCCCACAATGTCCCATGGTGCCATACCTGATCTAGCCCCGCCCCTTCCGCCACAATCAGCACTATGACGTTCCCAAATGCAACAGTGAGCAGCCAACCAGCCTGCAGGACTGACTTCATGTTTGCTGGGGCCTAGAAGTGAGGGAGAGCCCGGTGTTACAAGACAACAAGGTACCCTAGGTTCTACAAATATTTGAGCTAATACATTACTTTGTTAAAACTCTTTGCCTTGGAGTGACGCACACAATTCACCCCCCCTCCTAGAGATTTATAGAATTCACTATAACAACCCCACTGAAAGATAGTGTGTATCAGGGCTAACCTGTGAGTAGGAGAACTCCAGGCCTGTAATGGAGAACATGACCTCCCCAGCAGTGATGAGGATGTACTGGGGGATCTGCCAGGCTATGTGCACGTTGTTAGCTTTCACATCCTCCATCTTGTGAGCCACAATCTGACCTGATTCCTGACAAAGCAAAAGGGGATGTTAACTCACTGTATTCTTTTGCATACAGGGCTGTCAATCTAGATAAGTGGTATTATCAAATTATTTTTGCCATTTCCATTGCCAGCAGGGTTACCTCCATGAGTACGACGGTGTAGGAAGCTCCAAAGTCTAGCAGACCCAGGTCAAGAGAAGAGCACTTGTTTGATTCTGAGTTACAGCTGACACGTGGGTATCTGCCAGAGTGGTAGATAGGTGAAGGACGAAATAAGAAGTTAGAGGGGAAGAAGAAAAACACATATACAGTATAATCTGATTTAGCTATATATGAGTCTATAATGATCAATCCATCAATCATCTGACCAATTATGTCTTTAAAGGTTTGGATGAAATCTCTCGATCTATTTGGAAAAAGAAATTGAAGCTGAATCAGGGTTTTATTTTTAGGAGCATGTTTTTTTTTGCAGACTGGTTGCCGCCACTTTTATGCCAGCACTCGATTGCGGTAAAATTCCTCCTCCCAAAGGCTTTGTGCCATGGACACTTTGCACAATAATATATTGTGGTTTATTACGGACTGTAAAGCTCTTCATTATTGTACCTTGTATGCTCAAGTTTGTTGTCCTGCCCAACAATAATGTATTTACTGGTACACTTTTAGCGATACCCATTCTGGGTGTGTCCTTGTTATTTGAACATACATGCTTCTATGTTGTCTACTCCCTTTCCTTAGCGCTCATTGTAAAATTATTTAAAAACTCAAAAAGCTGGTCTCTCTTGGTGAGTTTAAAATTATTAACAAGGATCTCGAGGCAGATTCAATGAGGAGCTGTCCATGCTTTGCTGAGACAAAAGCTCTTTCGGCTTGGCCTCTGATCCAGCAGGTTTGCTATTGAATTACTGCCTTTACTGTGCTCAAATAGTTTTTTTTTTGTTTATGCCTTTTTAATTACATTTTATTGAATATTGTTGAAAAGTGAATGAATGACAGGTGTTGCGTCCGTCTGTGCAGAGGAAGTGTGTGACTTTTGTAAAATTGTATTCTTGCTAATGTATGTTGTTTGCCTTTATCTTTGTCATTGATCGTGCTTTCTTGGCCAGGTCTCCATTGAAAAGTACATTTTTAATCTCATTGGGACAACCCCATGAAACACAAAAATAGAAATCAGTCCTACTTACACTTTCCGATCGACAGTCTCATTAAAAGAGGTGCCATAGCCAGCAGGTACATGGAATTCCACGTCTCCAACAGTTAAGTTTATTGCCTCAGGCTGTGTGTTGATGAACCTGTTAAAGACACCAGTTAGCTGCAGGCCTCTAATCCTAGTCTGTTGACAGCATTACAATGCACAGGGAGCATACTGTTAGAGACTTGAAAAACTACATCTGTCATTCAAGATCTCAGCAAAATATATTACCTCAAAAGAGCATTCCCATTTTCATTTTTTTCGATGTGGTCCTCCACCTGGATCATCAATAAATACAACCATGTCAAGAAAAGTGAGTCAGCATTTTCTGGCAATACTACATTTACATCCATCACTACTTTCTGCTGCAGTCATTTAGGCTGGTTTTGGAGTACATTGCATCTAGCATAACTTTTGTCTTTAAAATCATAGACAATGAGAGGATCAAGGTAACCTGGTCAATTTCCCTGTAGATAAGCGCTCATTCTCTGGGAGATTTGATATTTACATCCCCTGGTTAGTGTGACCTATATATGCATTTACTGACTACACACTCACAAGTTTGCACTGGATTCCAGTAGGTCCAGGGTGTAAGAAGAGACTGTAGGCTTTCTGTTCCGTGAATGTCTGACTGCACTGAGAGGTTCCGCCGATTCCATGGCTGACATTTATTTTCAGTTCCTTACTGGCCGCCTCCAGTGGAAGCATGACATATTCAGGAGGGTCCTAGCAGACGGACAGAAAGGCAAGGGTTAATGCTCAGCTGTGGCTGCAGAGCAACAATTAAACAGCTTCATTCCAAAATGAGATCATTTGAAAATTGACACCTCCTCTGACAAAATGAGTACTATGAATGAAAGTTAAACACACTATTGAATATTGTTTAAGGTATTTGCTATCATGAGCATTTCACTTACAAAATAGTAACATTTTGAGGATGTATTCATCTTCATCCTTTGAATATTGAGCAATGAACAGCAAGTAATACTGTTTGACCAAAATGGATCCAGCATTTTGAGCGAATTCCTTCATTCACAAGGGATAGTAACATCTTGTCCTGTGTGTTAGTGAATGGTTCCTTCTTGCTGTGAGGCAGCACTGCTAACCACTGACCCACCGTGCCACCCAATGTCCATACAGTCTAGTGTAATGTTCTCTCCTCTAGTCTGGTTTACCTCAAGGTTTTGGATTGGCTGTGGAAACAGGTCACTGCCAGGGATCTTTAGACTGACATTCATCTCTGCCAAATTAAAGACCTGCAAGAGACACTTCCCCTGAGGTGCAGCTTCCACCACTGTTTTCTAGTAGACAAAGAAGGGGAGAGCAGAGGACATTGGAAGAGAAGAAATAGTTAGGCCAAGTGTGTGTGTGTGTGACTGCTCACATGCTTGCCTGTCTCCCTCTGTAACTGCTTCCGACCCACAGAATCAGACAATCCCGACAAGAGACACATATGGCCAGCTAAGCATTGTTACTGCCCGTACGTACCACAACGTTCACCTCCACCAAAGTGGCTGCTCCAAAGGCCAGCGCTGCAAAAATCATCCCAGCAGCCATCTTCCTTAAAGGGCTAAAGGCAGAGAGAGGAGTGAGCCAGTGTAAAGCACTCCACACGTCAAACTTTACCTACATGCATATGCACATGTGGACAGACACACACTATATATTACTATAAGCATTGTGTGTGTTTATCGCTCTGAAAGTGATGCTTTATCACAATGAATCCAACAGTTTTTCCATGTCATTGTCCTCTGACCATCCAACTGATTTCCTCCGCTTTAACATGGCTGAGTTTGGTTTAGTAACATCTGTTGCAAATGTGTCCTTTAGGACTTAAGAACCATGCATTATGGGTGTGTCAGGAACCACATGATACCATATTAGCATTTACACTGCTGACAGTAGTCACAGTTCCCTTTTCCTGGGAAAGCAAACATTTTTGGTGTTCATGCTGTGGAAATCGTTGCATGAACAATAACAAGTGCTGTGTGGGACTTTCTACAAATCAGCTACACTATATTGCCAAAAGTATTGGGACACCCCTCCAAATAATTGAATTCAGGTGTTCCAATCACTTCCATGGACACAGGTGTATAAAATCAAGCACCTAGGCATGCAGACTGCTTCTACAAACATTTGTGAAAGAATGGGTCACTCTCAGGAGCTCAGTGAATGGCAGAGAGAGGAGTGGTACCGTGATAGGTTGCCACCTGTGCAATAAGTCCATTCGTGAAATTTCCTCGATACTAAATATTCAACTGTTAGTGGTATTATAACAAAGTGGAAGCAATTGGGAACAACAGCAACTCAGCCACAAAGTGGTAGGCCACGTAAAATCACAGAGCAGGGTCAGCGGATGCTGAGGCGCACAGTGCGCAGAAATCGCCAACTTTCTGCAGAGTCAATAGCTACAGACCTCCAAACTTCGTGTGGTCTTCAGATTAGCTCAAGAACAGCGCGTAGAGAGTTTCATGGAATGGGTTTCCATGGCCGAGCAGCTGCATCCAAGCCTTACATCACCAAGTGCAATGCAAAGCGTCGGATGCAGTGGTGTGAAGTACGCCGCCACTGGACTCTAGAGCAGTGGAGACATGTTCTCTGGAGTGACGAATCACGCTTCTCTGTCTGGCAATCCGATGCACGAGTCTGGGTTTGGCGGTTGCCAGGAGAACGGTACTTGCCTGACTGCATTGTGCCAAGTGTAAAGTTTGGTGGAGGGGGGATT
>OOFE01011041.1:0-12968 GCA_900323365.1 Monocentris japonica
TGGGGCTGCATTTCTGCAAATGGAGTTGGAGATTTGGTCAGGATTAATGGTGTCCTCAATGCTGAGAAATACAGGCAGATACTTATCCATCATGCAATACCATCAGGGAGGCGTATGATTGGCCCCAAATTTATTCTGCAGCAGGACAACGACCCCAAACATACAGCCAATGTCATTAAGAACTATCTTCAGCGTAAAGAAGAACAAGAAGTCCTGGAAGTGATGGTATGGCCCCCACAGAGCCCTGATCTCAACATCATCGAGTCTGTCTGGGATTACATGAAGAGACAGAAGGATTTGAGGAAGCCTACATCCACAGAAGATCTGTGGTTAGTTCTCCAAGATGTTTGGAACAACCTACCAGCCGAGTTCCTTCAAAAACTGTGTGCAAGTGTACTTAGAAGAATTGATGCTGTTTTGAAGGCAAAGGGTGGTCACACCAAATATTGATTTGATTTAGATTTCTCTTCTGTTCATTCACTGCATTTTGTTAATTGATGAAAATAAACTATTAACACTTCCATTTTTGAAAGCATTCTTAGTTTACAGCATTTTTCCACACCTGCCTAAAACTTTTGCACAGTACTGTATGATTAAGCCTGCTGATCATAGTGCCGCTGTTTCTAAAGGTTGTGCCAATGATTTTATTTTTGTCATAAAGCGTAAATCAATGTTAATATGTTTCAGTAAAAAACTGATGTGCAGCAGTAGGCTATAGGTTCTGTCTTGGCTGAGGAGATCAGTGAGGCGTTCTAAAAAGCACTTTTTAAGGCTCTCTATTAGTTGAACAAAGGTCTATGTTTAGTTTTTATTCCAATTTAAATTGTTCCGTGCATTTGCCCTTTAGTATTTTATTACTTTTCTTCTTTTTCATTGTTCGTTTTTATTTATTGCCCACGTGTCTACCTTGTAAAACACTTTGTAACTCTGTTTTGACGTGTTTAATGAATAAGGGTTATCAGTATTATTATTGTTATTACTACTACTATTGTACCCTATTGGGATCCTTTTACGCACGGTCCATGTACCACTTCTATTGCGTCATAGGTCTACTGAGTTGATTGGCTATGAAAGATGAATACAAATTCAAAAAAATAAATGAACACAACAAATCTCTTGTATCTATTACCGGATTAGGGGTGGCTTATGCTCATAGCTATGACCGGGTCTGTCTCCATGCTCTCCGGTCACGTCTAATTCAACCAATCCTGGCTCAGCAGCGGAGCGTCACACCTGTATAAAAGCCCGTCCTGCCACTGTTGTCATTCAGAGATGTAATGCAAAACAAAGGTAAAGCACATATACCACCATTCAAAAGGAATTAATACACGCCTACACACTTTCGCATGGAGCGTCGGGACTGTATTCTCATTGTGATATGCCCGCAGTAGAAAGCCTGGTGGGAGTTGAGGCGCCAGCTGTTGCTCTCTCAACTTGGAAGATGGATGAAGTATTCAACCAAAGTGGCGCAATGAACCGAAGTTCGCCTGGAGAGGAGAAATTCAGCAGCCTGGAGGACATCGATGTCACTGCAGACGGAACCTCCAGCCTCAGGATACTCATCTCTGTGGTGTACTCTGTAGTTTGTGCAGTGGGTTTAGTGGGCAACCTGCTGGTGTTTTTCCTCATGAGGTTAAGACAAGGTCGGAAGAAGTCCACCATCAATATTTTCATCGTCAACTTGGCAGTGACGGACTTCCAGTTCGTGTTGACTCTGCCCTTCTGGGCCGTGGACACCGCGCTGGACTTCAGCTGGCCGTTTGGAGACGCCATGTGCAAAATCATCCTCTCTGTCACCGTGATGAACATGTACGCCAGCGTGTTTTTTCTCACTGCAATGAGTGTGACCCGGTACTGGTCTGTCGCCTCAGCTCTGAAGAACCGAGCCGGAAGGTCGGGGTCTGTGAAGTGGGTGTGCGCCGTGCTCTGGGTCTCGGCAACTGCTGCCACGGCGCCCACAACTATTTTCTCCACCGTGACCGTCGTCGCCGAGGAAAAACTCTGCCTTCTTAAGTTCCCAGAAGGGCACGACTGGCTTGCGCTATATCACGTCCAGAAAATCTTGATAGCCTTCATCATCCCCATGCTCATAGTCTCCATCAGCTACCTGATGCTCCTCCGCTTCATAAGACAGAGGAGCATGCATAAACGGAGGTCTAGAGTCACCAAATCCGTTACTATAGTGGTTTTGTCATTCTTTCTATGTTGGATGCCTAATCATGCCATCACCTTTTGGGGCGTCTTGGTTAAATTTAACGCCGTCAATTGGGACAAATCGTTCTACATGGTGCACACCTATGTCTTCCCGGTCACGGTCTGCTTGGCGCACGCAAACAGCTGTTTAAACCCAGTGCTTTACTGCCTCATGAGGCGAGAGTTCAGGAAGATGCTCAGGGATTTGTTCTGGAGGATCTCCACTCCAGTCATCAACAAGGCTCGTGCGATACGCACTCTGTCTGCAACGTTCAACGCGCCCAACGAGGAAACCCTGGGAGTCATACCTCTCCAAGTCATAGAGACCGACCAGTACAAACTGTCCATCATAGACAGAAAGGGCTTATCCAGCTCCTCAAACATGATTCCACACACATGACAACTTCATTCTGATGGAAAAGAGACCTGGGCTGTTCCTTTCTGTAACTAAGGGCGTGTATGTTGTCCACTTTACCGGAGATGCAGTTACGCGTCCTAATTGCCATTGCGCGTGGCTAATGCTGACGCTGGTGTCCCAAATATGAACATCTTACATGACATGCAGTAAAGAGGATGTAGGATATCGTATGTTTGTTGTCATAGCACAAAATATGTGAGTGTAATGTGGCATTAATTGTATTCTAGCAGCTGTTACACAATGACATGTTGATTGCCATGGCGCAGTGACCTGTATTGTGACGTGTTGAACGCACTTTCTTTCTGAAATAAAAGTGTTAGGCTATTCTGTTTGCTATCATCAGCAAAACACGAATATCAAGATTAAAATATAATCATCACATTGCTGCTAATGCTTCTGTTGTGGTTCTAAATATGTGTGGATGCAATCTGAATGCACGTCAAGAATGCCAATTTCTGTAAATGTCATTCTATGGTAATAAAATAAATAAATAAAGTGCTTTTCCATCTGAGGTATTAGGTGGTTTATTCTTTTGAACAACATGAATGTATTTTTGATTCCCTACTTCGAGGTGTAGCCTACGTTTACAATGTGGACCAAAATCTCAGAAAGCATCTTCATTTCAGAAGCATCAGTCACATCTCTGCATTACAAGGGAGTGTCTAATGGTTTGGCGGTGTCATTTGTACCTACAGTAATGCATAAATACCCAACATGTGCCTGAATCTTGACATTTACCCGTTAATTTATTGGCGTGTCATTTATTGACTCAGTTTTGGCAGGAGCAGATAAAGAAAACTGAGGGCCCTGGATGACTGTTTTCAGGCCCCCTATCTTTACCATAGCACCTTCACAATCCTGCCGAAAACGTAGCATATTGCACATTCCTTTACTACATATCGGTCATAGAATGCAGTATGGGGCTCACGGCAGGAAGCTCAGTTTTTATTTGTAATTCTGCATTGTGGAATTTTCCAGAAATGCCACCTATCAACCCCTAAACCCTCTAATCTGTGTATAAAATGTACAGACTTTATATCTTGTCACGTTCTTCGTAATATTCTGATGGCTTCTCCCACATCATCGGAAAAGATGCAAGTGGGCAAGTTTGTAACTTCATAAATGTGCTGTTCTGAATGTATGAGGCCACAAACAAGAAATTTGCTGGAACCTGGTCAAAGTCAGAAAACCCTCTTTCTTTTGAGCTCATTTCTGTATGATTTATGAAACACCTTAAGACTCCTTAAAGCACGATCACTCCAGATTCGACAGTCACAAGTAAATACTGGGTCAAATATAAGGCAAATGAACTCTTAGTGCATTTGTGCAAGGTTGGGCTTATGGGTGAAAAGTCTACAGCTTCCATTTGGTATGATTCATATTCAGCTTTAGGTTTATTTAAAAACATGAGCTTTCATAGTCAGAGTTGACAGCCTGGAGAGCCCGAAGGAGAAGGTGATGGTGGATGGAGAGGCCCTGGCTATCACAAGGCATTCGACAGCTGTGGAGGTCCTCAGTTGGATTCTACAGAAACAGAAGGTAGCACACCCAGGGGCTCAGTGTGTCGCCCTTCTGTAGGCTGCTGGTGGTGAAAAGCCTGCTGTGGTTGATGAGCTGGGATTGCTGCCAGGTGCATGAACTAATGAGATGCTTGTCATTGTTCCTCTGTGTGCTATAAAGACTCCTTGTTTTCGAGTGCATTGGCTATGGTGCTGCAGTGATGTGACACTGAAACACACTGTATCAACTGGATGAGTTTGATTCTCAGCTCATGCTATGCTGTATGCTGTATATCTCTTTCTTGTTGTTTCCATCCATCACCACCTTACTATATAATACAGATGAATAACTGAAGTTTTAGAAAATTCTATAAGAAAATTAAACTCAAGTGTTTCAACCTATTAGATCTATTTACAGATAGGGATTATCCAATGTCCCTCCTTCCTGATCAACAGGATGAGGGAAGAGATAAAAGATAATATGATAGTTGGAAACACAATTCAAGCACAAAAATAATTCAGAATTGAAGTCCTTGTTATTTGTTCCTGAATGCATTTCTAGACAAATTCAGACAAATATCATACCTGCATCTAAGACTTCTTTGAAGAGTCATCTTTGATCCAAGTTTAAACCTTGAGCAACAGACCAAAAACTAGTTCAGTTATGTTTTAACCAACTTAGGAAGGTTGCAAATGTTAGATTGGTGCTATGTCTCAATGTCTTGATGATTGTAACACATTATTTACCTGTCCTACATGACAAGCTGTGGCAGGGTTTCAGGTGGGCATAATTCTGTTTTTTATTAGAAATCCCATTTATCCCTGTATCCTCCTTTACCCTCCATTTGTCTTTAAATATTTCAGTTCTATGTTGTTTTTTATACAACCACATCTTATTTTTTCATTTTATAATTTTTTAGAGAGCAATTTGTTTGTTCTCTGCTTTAAAAGTGCGGTGTAAATATAGTTCTTATTATGTCATGCCATATTTTTTATCATGGATTGAAAGAACATGCAGTAATGGCACATCACCACCTTATTATGGCCTGACCAGACAAAAGCCTCTTTCCTGAAAGAAAATGAGCTCCGCTGTGTGTGTGGAGTGTCAGTCACTCAAAACAAGACGACTACCTGTCAGTCGCCCTGTGCTGAGCGGCTCCACTGATTATCCCCTAGAAACTCTGGGCATTGTGGGCGTACCTCATTTCAGAGATTTTTCATTATTGTACTGTGATACTTGAATGAATTGTTAAAGCAAATGAAGTTGGTAATGATTGCACAGCAGACCCAGTATTCTCAATTGCTCCTTCCATTCTATTATTTCCCAAGACAGTGGAGACTGAATTTAACATATAAATGAACAGAATCTCCTCTGCACCTCTTGGATCAATAAACAACTTTGGACTGATTTTTATTCAGCCCTTTGTTTTGATATTGATTCATCCTATTTATCATTATTAAGTCTTCAACTTATATTTACTCAGATTCACTTATCTTCATATATACAACATATTTCATATCTAGAAATCCATATTTAGGAGCAATCAAGACTGTTAGTAACACCTGTTAGTCTACCTAATGTGTTGAAATTGTCGGCAGCACACAGTATGTTTCCATAACCCCACATATATTCTATTTATACTCTGTTTTATTACTTTTATTGTTTTTTATTATATTCTGCAGTGTATCTGTGTGCTGATCTTCTTTTGCTTTGGCTGATTTTATTTTTCCAGCTGCAACAATACATTTTTTTCCGCTGGGATCAATAAAGTTTTATCTTATCTCTTATGTTGCCAGATGGCAACATGGCAGATAAGACAACAAGCAACCTTCAAAACAAAGACAGCCTCCCTAACCACCAGACGATCACAGGAGCCTACATCCAATCTTTTTGAGATGGAGAACAATATTTATTAACACTCACATTAATTCTCAATTGATTTTAGAGTTAATTTGAACATTTTAATGTAGCCTGAACAAAACCATTAACAAACTGCGATAGATTCTTAATGACTTTTTTTGGCAGATGTTCATTTTCAAGATGGATAACTCAATTTGTGCTTTGAGGCAAATCCATGCGATGATGAAAATAATACACTGAGGTTTAAATTAGTGGTGAAAAATCCATCACTGTAATTCTTTACTAAAATTTTTAGTTACAAACTATTTAGTTACAATTTGATAAATGAAGCTCCAATACTGAGACATTTATGCTCTCTTCTGTAGTTCTGATAGGGTTAGCTCCTGCATCTAAAACTGTGCCCATATTTTCTTTTGTTCTCCCAAAGCTGCTTTTTCAGTAAAGTTTCATTAGGCATGGTTCATTACATTTACAAAGATTGGTGCTAGGAGAGGTGTCTCCAGTCACAAATTACTTCTATCTTGTGAATATGGCTCTGAATACAGTGGAGAGACTTATCTTCAGCAGAAAACAGTGCCCCCAATGGTATAAGAAGTGTATTACAGAAGTCATTATCAAATGTTTTCTTGTCAAAGACAATATCTGGATTTTATTTAGAAGTATATTTCTAAATATAAGCTAGCATATTTCTGTCAAGTGGCGGTGAAACCTGTGAGCGCTCTCGCTCTCTCTCTCTCTCTCTCTCTCTCTCTCTCTCTCTCTCTGGTATTCATTAAACAGGCTCACATTCATAAACATACACATAGGTGTTTTATTCACTGACATTCATTGGTAACACCAGAGGGGATTTCAGCGACAGAATGCTGGCATACAGTAAGCAATGTACATTGGTCTGATCTTAATGGCATCTGATTATCACCTGGGTACAATTCTTCACAACCTGCTATTATGTTGAACTCCTGAACAAGCACATAAGGAATAGGTGGACTTTGTGGGCAAAGCAGAATTGCATGCATACCCTTTAACAAAGGCTATTTGTTCTGATGCAAAGCATGTTGAAAGACAGACAACTGCTGTCCCTCACCAGGTTTAGTAACCCATTCTTGTTCTCACTAAAGTTGCAAAGTAATGCCATACATTTTGTGAAAAATACTGAAAACCAATATTATATTTGATAAGGTATAAAAAGGTACTTGACTATTTACAAAATTCAAGTTAATTTTTTCTACAAAATAAAAGTGCATCAAAATTTTAAAAATCATCCTGTATATTTCCCAGGATGAAAATATTAAAGGACAAGGAATAAACTCTAAAAAGAGTATGCATGTCTAGAAGAACTTAATGCACATTCTCTGTACAAGTTCCTCTGAAGCAAAAGACAAGTATCAAGAAAAGTCTTTGTAAAGTTAAAAATTATGAGTCCTCTTAGTGCTCTGGTGACTTCAGTTCAGTTGTGTTTCTTCATAAATTACTTTGCAAGTCAACTGAACCTGTTGCAGATAACAACTTCTTTTACAATTTTGAATTCATAATAATATACAGTATGATAGCTTTACATTTGTGATAACGTTTGGGTGGCACATCACCCTTGAGGTTTTTCATGTATTTTAAATTAACCGTAGGAGTTAAATAAATACACATCAGGAAGAGACAAAAAAATTATTGGCTAACGCAAGGGCAAATCCTGGCCATCACATCATCCAACGCTTGCTCTATCCTTCTTTCATATGGCCAGAAAAAGAACCGAAGCTCCAAGCCTTTAGCCCAAGAAGGGAGAGCTCCAAGGTTTGTGAAGGGACAACATCTAGGGCAATGGACTGCACAGACAATGAGGGCCCTAGAGTCGTAACAGTGCAGGAATGCTGGGTGAGTGTGACAGTGCTGACTCATGGGGGTCAGGGGTCGTGGCGTGGGACAGATCCAGTGCACTGAGCAAGTCATGCCTCAGCCATCTTGCGGAGCTGCCTGTACTCTGCCACTGCGGTGTTGGGGGAACAGGAGGAGGTGGGATGGTCCCTGAGTGTTGGGTCCCCTGTGGAGAAGGTGTCTTGCGGGGGCCCTTAGCCTGCGTTACCGTTCTTCAGCCACTTTCCCGTTTGCCTCCTGCTCATCCTCATCTCTTCGCTTTTGCCTCTGAAAGAAGCCCAGCTGGGCAGGAGATAGATCAAACACAGAGACAAATCAGCACTCGAGGGAAGAGTGAAAAAAATTGACACAATTTTAGAATTCACGTTATGGTTCATGTGATCGTCACGTGAAGGTGCAGCAGCTATCTCTGAACATGAACCACTCCATCCAAGAGTTAGGCACCTGAGGAAAGTAAGACTATTTATGATCCTTGATGTCCTCAAGCCTATTTCTGTCAATAGCTGCTGTGTTGACAATGAAAGTGGGACCGTCTCTGTCGAGTGTTTCACCTGTTACTTCTGTTACTTCTACTTAGTTTTCCAACCATAAAATATATATAGGAAATTCATCATGCCTCAGTGTTTCATCTCTTCTTCTTGTGTACATTAGGATGACTTCACTTATAAGGGTTGGCCAAACTCTTCCCTCTCATTTCTTCCTATTGGGTAAAATTGTCTTCACTGGCAAATATTTGAACACCGATCTGCAATGTATTTTTGTCTCATGGCAGTTCAAGCAAATCATGGAATATATATGTCACTTTGTCAGATTTGGGTAATTTTTTTATCCCTATTTACAGTGCAGTGTTAACATCCTCTACCATAGGGTGGCAGTCTAACTCACGCTGGAATACTGCTTTTTCAATTGCTTAAAATGCTGTGAAAACAGAGTAGACTGAGACTCGGCCAATATTGAACATGGTAATTATCTATCATGTTCAATATCTATTTCTAATAACTAATAATTGTGCATGGTTTGTATCATCAGGTGAAAATTCAGTTAAGTCACCCTTACCTTCCATAGAGCCAGACTGAGCAGGGCTAACAGTAAGAGTCCTCCCAAAGTGCTACCTATGATAATCCAGATAGGGATTCTGTAATCTCCCCCCTTCCTGATCTCCAAGATTATCTGTGGGACGAGAAAAGAGGACATTTGGAAACATCATTCAAACACAAAATCTCATTTCTGTTCAGTAACACACTGAACTCCATGATCAACAGTTACTATATGGTGTAGTAATGCAGTTCATGGGGTTTTGAGTTCATTCATGTTGCACAAAAGTGACAGATGGAAGTATTTGAGTAAGCTAAAATAAAAGTCTATATCAATTACTAACATTTAAGATGACAGTCATGAGGCAGGAGCACAAAACAGAAAAGGGTTGGATAAGTATTAACATCTGGCCAGAGAGTTACTCATAGCTTACTTGATGAGTTCATCTTAAAGAATTTCAGTAACATAAGCAACATTTTACACCACTGGTAAACATCAAGACTCAGTACAAAAGAAAAGGATGTCCACTGATACTTGAGATGAACTGAGCAGAACACATTCAGCTCATGAGCTAACACTAATACCTTGCTTGGAAATTTGATGATGACAACTTTTACTATGACTCCATTTGACAAAATAAACAAGTGGATCCCTCTGCCCTCTGGCTGCCGCTTCTAAAATAACTGGATATGCAACAATCATCCAAGTTTACTATTTTAACATGTATCGCTGTATCGCTTGTGTGTTTTTTATTGTTGGTATATTTGTATTGTTTTTGTATTTTGGAATTTGATATCTTTATTGTGTCTGAGGTGAGACCAAAGACAAATTTCCAGCCTTGGTTGGACAATAAAGATTTACCCCAAAAATCATTTAACAACCTTTTCAGTTCATAACATGATCAGATCCTACATTAGCTGAAAGAAATGGTTGTTTTTTTTTTTTTTACCTCCTACCCTCATAGAAAGCAGTGAACGAGGTATGGTTTGCACACTGGCCAATAGATGGCAGCAAACATTAGCGTATGAGACAAAACTTTTACATGTAGTGCTGCTGGTCCTTTCGGTCCCTGAGCACCACACAGCATGTGTGCTGGAATACCAACCTTAGCTGTGTGATTCTATGCTGCTTTACTTATGTGATGCCATGCTCAACTAGCAGAAACTAGCATAGTTATATCATTCTGAAATAGTCAGCAGTAAAATATGTTATATACATGGTTACATGTTACTGTAAATAGAGTGTACTGATCTAAATGTTTCCAACCTAATCAAAACAGATGAAAAGTTTTGTCTAGTTCTGGATATTGATCTCCTAAAGCACAAAAGTGTGCATTCACGCATGGATCGGATCAGAGAGTACATTTGATTCTGATGCTGCTAATGATGCCATTAGTAACTCCAGTTGACTCACATGTCTGACAGGCCTTTCTTCATGTAAAAACATGGGGCTGGAGGAGGGGAGCTCCACCGATGCACTGGTTACGAGCTCCAGGATTTTGAACTTCAGCTGGATTAGAAATTAAAACATACTGTCACTTTTTGCATCACACAACTGAAAGACTAAAAAGATGTCATTGCTACAAAATCAAGTCAGAATGATGGCGGGACAACAAGAGAACTCATGCATGTGTGTACACGTGTAGATTTTATGATACATTGGGGAAATATGTCTTTGTGCATGCATGTACGTCTGTGCTCGTGTGCATGTAGCTGTTGGATGTGCAAGTGGCCTTACTGTTTTCTCTGTGTGCTATACTCACTGCGTGTAGGGCATCTATTCGTAGCGCCCCTGTGATTCTGACACCAACTTCTCTGTAGGAGGCCAAGTTGACAGTACATTGGATTGGCAGAGTGAGGGTGTTGGATCGGTTCTGTGTAAAGCACCAGACGCCGTCAATAAGGGAATAGTTTTGGTAAATTTAGATAAAAAGCACTGTAGGAATCACTTTTTGGTTGGTTTGTGACGCACCAGGCGTGAGAAGCGAGAGAGGTCCTCAGGTGTTGCCCTGCTCTGCGCCACATGCTGAGGTGGAATACAGTGAGTGCCATCTGTCTGAGGTGTGACATGAGAGTAAATACCTGTTAGGGTCTTGCACTGTTAGTTATTGACACCCTATTGCAGAACAAAAATTAAGTTGTATTGGTGCTGGACTGAAGCAATATACTGTATGTACAAAATCTCTACAAAATCACTGAGATTGAGTTTCTCCTAACAGACTTTATTTCACTCTACACCCCACTCTCACCTGGTCAATATAGAAGTCTGATATCTGCAGGAGTTGGTTCCCATTTTTTGTCATTTCTGGGATTTCAATGTTCAGCTGCAGATCCTTTACTGGGAAGAAGCCAAGGTTCTGGATCTGAGAGACAACAAGAAGTAAATTACATAGAATATTTCCAAGCAGAATATTTCCAGTTCAGTAAATTACAATCATGGGGGTAACGCAATTGGATCTCACCTGGAAAGTGAAGTTGAATGGAGGGCCAATAACTCCAGGCTCCTCTAGTGACAGGTCTGATTTGATCTCATAACGAGACGGATTGGAATCCCTTTGGGAGTAAAGAGTAAGCATCGCCAAATGCAATTAAAGTGATGAAGTAACATTTGCAGTGAGCTTTAAAGCCTATGTTGTGAAGCCTAAAATCACAAAACCTCCACGCGAGCTACCTGCAACTTATTTGACACTGATATCATTCACAATTTCCAGGTGGCATTAAGTCACTCCATTCCAGTTACATATATTGCTGAGTTCATTGTTCCCAAATTTCCACAAGAGCTAGAGGACAGTGAAGTGCATAGTTTGACAGGACACTATGAAAATGACAAACCTAGTGAAGAGCAGGTCAGCCTCATATTTCAGTGAGTAATAGATGTCGTTGAAATTATCGGCTGAGCTCATCTCCTCTCCATCGCTGTTGAGAGAAAGAGACAAAGATATTCAAACTATCCGAGCAACTTGAACTTACCACACTTACAAACACATGGACGTGCCAAGGGTCCCGCGGCTCATAGGAGGAAAAAATTCTGCTTACAGCTCAGATTGTTTTTGCTTTTATGCTCACCACTTGACGTGTGGTGAAATAAGTGCTGCTATTTGATTGACATCTTGGTTGATGTAAAATAGAGTTTTGGACCAATTGCCCACCTCTTGCGCAATAGCTCAGAAGGCCATTTAAGGATTGATCTCCTGTGACTATGTGCTCAGAAAGAAATAAGGCACAGTGCAGCACAATGCAGACCTCGTGTGAGGAAATGTATTTGGATGTAACATGCAGGTTAAATAAGTTTAAAAGTGCACACCTTCTGGCCTCCAGGATGACCCTTACATGCTCTAGGAAGACAGAATGGCTGAACTCAAACTCCAGACGGAATAATACCTACACAGAAGGGAAAACACAGTTTAGAGCACTGATTGATTGATTGATTGATTGATTGATTCATCCTCGATCCCCAAATAATCATATCTTCTACACATGGAATCCAGGTTACTTCTGTGTTGATGACCAGTTTTTTCACCATCAAATTAACCGTGATCATGTCATCATCATCATAACATGAGCATTGAAACACAGGTCAGATCCTTCTCTCAGTTCCAAATGCAACGCACCCTCTATTTTTGGCTCCCAACAATAAGCGTCCTGCATTATGGATTAAGGAGTAAAGCCTGCAATAACCTGCCGTAAACCCCTGGCCTCGACCCCAGGCAGGCTGCTGCACAGTTGGTGCTGATTAAAGAAAGCCAGGGAATTTCCCCTTAGTGAGGACCATGCCTTAAACACACACACACACACACACACACACACATGAACACAAGTTTTATGTTTGTCTCTAGATGCTCAGGTGACACAGAAGAGGTGAAGAGGTGAAGAGTACTGCTGGAAATGGGATAAGGGATGGAGGACTCCGAAACAAAAACAAAAGAAGAACATAAGTCTACAGGAAGGAGGAGGGCAGTAAAGCTAGAGGTCACACAGAGAGAGGACAGGAGAAGAGAGGGAGGACTGATTGGCAGCAGAAAGGAGAGACAGCAAACAAGGCAGAGCAGGGCATTGTTTACAGTCCTCGTTGCTATAATAAAGTCCTGATGGAGGCC
>OOFE01011041.1:13331-39320 GCA_900323365.1 Monocentris japonica
AGGGGCGGAAGCCTCTTAGGCACACATACACTTACATAAACACATAATATACAAACATAAACACCCATCCCACACACACACACACACACACACGCAAGCGGTATGGGTTTGGAAGACATCAATGTCAGTGGCTAGAGGAGATTCTTGTGCCGGCATAGCGGAACATGGACAATTCAGACAGTGCCTGAAGCTCCCCTTCCTCGTCTGGGCCAATGTCCTCCCCCCCAAGCCACACTGTCAGTCAACAGTTGAACAGAGGCTGAAACTGGCATGGTTAGAATGCATTGGTTTGTGCTGTTGCTCATTTCTAGCTTACCCCCACCACAACTAATAACAAATGTGTTCACACCAACACGTACACAACACATTGGGTTCGCAATGCTCAAAGCACGAGATGATATTGCTGCAACACTGTGAGAGCTTGCCTGCTGGTTTTACACAGGTCAACAGAAAAAAGAATGATAACTGGTTACTTTAAACAGCTTGCTGCCGACTTTGCTTCAGGAACACAGCAGTTTGGGTTGGTTTGGCAGCTGCGCCGTTGTACAAGGAGTCTTGTTTAAGTGTTGTTTAGCCACATTTTTAAAAGGCCTTCGACCAGAACAGATCATCCTTGTGGCTCTGGCTACCATTCAAGCTGAATGACTGAATATGAATCATTCAGAGAGTTTAAAAGGGTGACTGGAGCCCAGTTGGTTCAGTTGTTAGGGAGCGTTACAGAGAAATGCAGTCATCTTTTTTGTCGTCAAGGAGATGACGATTGTTTGTGATAATGACGTGGTTAGGTAGTGAGGCAGGATGAAGAAGGGATACATGGCATCGGATCATTCTGTGTGTGTGTTCACATGGGCACTTTCTATCACCTACATTACTTCATTCCTGTTCTCTTTCTCAGTGGTCTTTTCATTGGTACATCAACTATAATGGCGGTTTGTTTGTTGGGACATCAATGGGATAGGGGTTACACATAATCTGCTCACTGTTTAATAGCAGAGCTCTTAATTGCACTGGACCGTGTGCCATCAGTGTCATCCCTATCACAGTTGCCTCAAACATCGCCCTCTTAAAAATAAAACTTGATGCAATGCTATAAAGTGTACTGCAAAAATGGAGACTCTCATAAATATTGCTGACATTACAAGCTTGTGGAAAAGCTAGATAAGTGGGGGAAATGACAGAACTGAATGTGGGAATCAGTAACAGATGACAGAGTAACTCTTGCGTATCTTGGTTTCAGCCGGTCTCACCTGATACTCCAAGCTGAGGCTAAATATCCATAATGGTTGAAGACAGCCAATCACATTCTGGATTGAGAGTTTCCTAGTGCCTTACATTATTGCTCTGTATTGGCAGCAGAATCACAGGGGTCACAGTGCTTTTCTCCACAAACCAACCCAGCACTATATTTGTCTATATAGTGCATATAATACATGAATTAGCTCCTTGTGATTATTCAGCCTTCTTCAATTGATGTGTGGCTGACTAATAAAATCATATACTGAATAGGTTGCTGCTTCTGAATTTACTCATCGTTATCCTACTTTTTGATTGTGATAAATGGATTTCATTTGTAATTTAAACTTTGAGGTCTTTGTGTTTAAGAGCATTTAAGAGACACGGAAAGTAACAAAACTATAAAAAGAATCAAGCTTCCGCATCATACTGGGCTCTGCGTGGGCCAAATGCTACACACATTGAACTGTAAATTATGATGTGTCGCAGTTAGACCTTGAGGGATGTAACTGTAATAATCACTGATCTTGTTAAACACAAGGTGTTATTTTGTCTGCGTTGAATGAAACCTCTCAAACTGCTGTATAATAATAAAGAACAGAGGAATGACTAGCTTGAGTTAGCTTGAATAAAAGGTTGAATAGAGTAATATCGATGTTTAGATTGACGGATAAATACAGTATAACCATATTATTCATTCTTCACATAGTCTTCACTGACATTCTGTTCATGACAGTAGATTTTGACCTCAAACGAAGGATGAGGAGATCTCACAAACCAGAACTAAACTGAGCTACGATGGTTGGCTTGTGGTTCTTGAATTAACCATTGCGGTCTGTCACGGTCTACTGGAGCCTGAAGCATGTGTTTTGGGCCCCTGTGGTCCGACATGGTCCACTTCGATGTTTCTCAACACATGAGTCGCGGCCCAATGTAGGCTGTTCTGACAGGACTGTGGACATGAACAGTAATCAGCGCAAGCATCTAAACAGATTTTACATCTTGTTTCAGGATTATTATGTTCTCAGCATGGTTGGATTACTGTTTGAGTCTACGTTCATTTCAACCAGATGAACACAGAAATCACTGGTGCTTTTGGAAACTGACCCTGTCCCCAGGATATGTACTGTTGCTAGTTCTCACCTAAACAGTCACAAAATCCCACTGGCTATGCCCAGGACCTGAATGTTTCATGGGTGCTATGGGATCAATACAAAATCATAATCTTCAGTACAGTTTTATTGATTTTATTTTATTTTTAGCTGCAAAGCATAAATCCCCAGTTGGCTTAAGATGTTTTCTTAGTTGATTTTCTCATAGTAAACACCTTGGTTAATATCTCATAATTTTATTAATGGAGTCACAACTTCCACAGTCAAGGTACTGGTCCGGTTACTATGATGAAATGTCGTGATTTACACTGTAACACGATGGCGTGGTATCTCACCTGAGCTTTAGCCCTCATAAAGGGAGCGCTGACATTGCAGATCTTCTCATTCCTCTGTTTGTCCTCACTGTAACACTCAATCTTGATGTCAGACTTGTCCTGGATTGAGAATAATAACACATTTATTGATAGTTTGAACATTTCATTTCATCTGCTGGTTAAATCGACAACTCTTAAGATATTTTGATATTATTGGTTATTTGGTTATTTCTACAGAAAACACTATTCTTCCAAAATGGCCTTTAAGCAGAGGCCACCTGAGCCACATATACTGAAAGCGTTGTTGTGTGAAACATTACACTGGTCATACCTTGACTATGAGGCTAGAGAAGCGTAGATTGGGTGTGTAGGTGATATTGAGACGAGCACCGTAGGCATTCTCTCCTTTGTTCTCCAACCGGACATCCACTACCATCCTCCTCCTGTTTCCCTCTAAAACCCGCTGTGATCCCTCCATCCCTCCTTCACTTAGATGTCGGCAGAACGCGCCGCGGGAGTGTATAGCCTGCGCACAGAACTGACTGGGAGGGAGGGAGGTGGGAAGAGAAAGGAACAGGCAGAAAATGTAATGCTTGTATTTAAGTGTGTTTGTGTGTGAGTGAGTGTGTAGGCCTTCATTCACATCTGCTGTGTGTTGTGATGAATATGTGTGTGTACCTACTTTCCAGTCATCAGGTCAGTCATACTCTGCAGTGCTAGGTCTGGGATGCAGCGGTCATCCTCGTCGCAGCCATTCCAGAAGGGCAGCTAGCGAAAAAGACAGAAATACTGATTTTGGGCTCATATTGCAAGATAACTACCGCTCGCTTTTGTTGAATAAAAATATATAGTGGCAACTCCTGAAGTGGAAGTGAAGTGGAAATGATAAGTTGTTGGTTCTCTCTCACCTCAGTCCTTACAACAGTCGGCCAGCTTTCATCTAGAATTGGTCCATGGTCAGGATCTTGCAGCCCCACTTGTACAGCGAACACTATGGGCCTGGCATAGTCCGTGGTCTCCTACAGTACAGCAGGATGTTCAAAGATTCATTTATGGATTCACTCTATCATCAGCCGTAGCACTAAAATAGATAATCTTATGATTACAGAAAGTTTCTACAAGTTACAGAACATTTCCAAAGATTAGATATGATGGTATTCGATTCTCATTGCACTGTACAGTATGTAATAGGGTTTGATTGATGGGTGTTTGAAGGCTGATACTGATACCTATATTTTTAGACTGAAGTCATTGATGGCCAGTATTTTGTGCTGATATTCAATATCTTTCAGTGTTTCCCCTGGAATTTTATTCTTGGCAGGAGAGAAACGGGGAAACTCTGGGATTTAAATTAATACTTAATTTAGACATAATTAAACAATTAAATGTGCAAAGAAAAGTAATAAAATGCCATTATTGGCCCAATATATTGGCAAACCTATGTGCAACCCTCTATAAATGGTCCTTACCATGACGTGGAAGTAGATGTGTTCGCAGATCTCCTTCCCAGGTAGCAGGGTCAGGTTGTGAGGCTGCAGCTTGTCAGGGCTGTCCATTATGGCCCGAGGATTGAAGCGTCGCTCCGCAATGGAGACGTTGTATTTAATCACTAGTGAGCAACAGGAAGTTGGAAATGGCATTATTATCTGGAAAAGATCTTGTTCAGCATTGAAATGTTTCTAAGCTATACGGGCTCCTTTTCCCTTCATGCTTTTAATTGATTCCAGACTAATTGACAAATTTGTGGCTACAGCCTGAATGACATCACTGCAGTTGTGCAATGCAATAATAGCTAGCCTCTGAAAATATGATGAATGTGTAACCAACAAATACAAGCCACATTGTTCAAGAGGCTTGCCATTCATTGCCTTGCGCTTTCATAGCACGGGGAAAAAATCTATAAAGCCTGAACTCACATATAATCCTTCCCACGTCAACTAGAAAACTAGAGAACTTCACAATTCGCAATGCTTTATGAAAATACATCCAGACAGATAATGGATGGAAAATATGAAGCTTTTCATAACGTATCACCACATTGAAAGTGTTAATACCACCTATTATGCTTTGATGAATGAGTTTGAAGAGTGACATCCACAAATAGTTGACTACCTTTTATGCATCCAAAAGTAATTGATTGTATTTTTTTATATAGAAAAAGCTTCCATACAAATAAATCTGTGAACTTTATTGAGACAGCTAAAAACAGTTCCATTTTGTACGACAGAGCAGAGCGAACTCACAAGCACCAGAACATCTGCCATGAATTACTACACAGACACGACAATGAGAGGGAAATTAAATAAATGTGTTCCACTGTGCACAACCATGCAAGACAAGATAGCTCCCTCCGCTCTTCCCTGACTCTGTTTTGGCATGTCTGATAGATTTGATAAAGATGTTGGGGGGGTCAAGGGGTTAACTAAGAACACGCTCCCCTGCACCCCTTCTTCCCTGCCTCCCCCCCATGCACAGTGAAACTCAATCCCGGGGTCCCATCTCTTAAAACAAATTGTGATCAGAGACACCCTGTGCTCTATGCAGGCGGGCTGCTGTTGCCGGCACAACACCTCAGGCCCGAAAGCAACTGGATCTCCCTCCAGGGATTCCACCGGCAGGAGGCAGAGCTGTGGATCGTCAGATTGAGTTTTCTACAGTCTGTCACCACCACCACTCAAATATTATAACTGAACAAAGCATAGATGCATGAGTAAATACATTTCACTGCACCAGTGTGGTTCAGATACACCACCTCGGCAGCATTATCTTTAGCAGGTAGACAGTCTGACATCATCATCTCTTACTGGTTATGAAGAAACATTCTCATTTGCCGTTATTATGGGAAGCTATTCAGCTATTCTTACATGAAGACGGCTGTGTTTCTTCCTGTCATGTAGTAAAACAGTAACATTTACTTTAAACAGTAAAGTTGTCAGTCTCAGAAACTAAATGTGATTGATTGTCCCGCATTAGAGAATGAGAGTTTATTTTTTGTATCAAAAACTAATAAATGAAATAACTCCAATTAATATGTTTCATTTGATATAATATGATAACACATAAGTAATTTGCAAATAATCCAGTTGTGTAACACAAGCAGGTCTTGGTCTTTTAATAGGCTAGGCAAAACGTAAAGGGGTCAATCCTATTTTAGATAAATTATTTTTTTATTTTTATTGGACTGATGCCAAACTTCAGACAAGGGGAAGACCAGAAAGCTTTAGACCACTGAAATCCTTCCACAGTAGTGGTTTGATTACCAACTTACCAACTTCCTGTGTAGGAGGAATGGCTGTCCTGGCTGTGATGTTGAGACACACTATGGCTGACATACAGGTCACGTCTTTGCCACCTCTCTGACAGTCCTTCACAAAGATGTTGACCTTGCTGGGCTCAAACCTGACATTGGCGTGTATCCGGACAACACTGCGTGACCTGTAAGAAAGCATTTCATATTTCAACATATGGTTAAAAGTAAGAGTGTGGAGGCTGGGGGGTGGACCGTATTTTTAGAGCTATAACCATGGTAACAGTCAAGGAATGTTGTTCATTTTGACAAGAGTATTATTTATTGACCAGGTGAAATACCAACCAGAGGAGAACAGCAGCACCAAGGGAACCTACTGCCAAGTCCACTAACCCATCCTCGTTCATGTCCACCTTCCCATGGATACTACGGCCAAAGTACTGCAGGCCAGGGGCCAAGTCTGCTGCTGCTATCCTCTGAGAGAGAGACAGAGAGAGGAACAAATAGGAGAGCATGGTGAAGGATCAGAATGACTCCAACAGACAACTACAACTTACAATGTTATGCTGTAGTTGTCTGGCAAATTCAGATAAAAGGTTAAACTGGTGCGTATTGACATGTGTGCCTCTAATACCAAGTGATGTGTGATTGATTTTAGAGGTTAACCCAGCAGTGAGTGCACTATGAAACTCACTGTCATCCGTGCGTGAAAACATGTGCATGCACTAAAACTTACTTGCCTCTCACAATTACTGTAGGCCTGTGACATCAAAGACTCTACCATAACACCATAAGGCCAGCAATCAGTTGAGGCTCTTTTAAATCAGAAATTACTCGTCAATCAATGTCCTAATCTGAATTCATCAAATAACCTTCTGGTGCAGAACTATCCTGCTGTGGAGGAAACACACAATCATCAGTGGATGCACGCTGAGAGGGTCCCACACTATTGTGATTTCTGATTAACTTGATTGTTATTGTGATTGTGATAGCAGGTTTGTCTTGGGAAATATGCACTTTTGCTGCCACACTGGTACATGTGTACATTTACGAGGATAAATGCACGTTTATTGTGGAGTAAATGCAACGCTTTCCTCCGTTTCTCCAACATAATAGCCTAAAACATATCGCTATTTTCAGAGTAACATGGGAGTTCAGAACTGAGCAGTCCGTAACTGAGACTAATGGTAATAGGTTCATTTTGACAACAAACTGAGCTGTTTTTTTTTTTTACTTGTTTTTGAAAAGCTGCTTTTTGCTGCTTGTTATTTTCTCAAGATTTCCTCAAAGGTTTTTCATTATCTATTTTCAGATTCAAGATGCAAGGAAATATAAAAAAGGCATAACAGTGACATCTTGAGGGTTTTTGGTCTACACTTGACAGGTAGCCATCCTACCTGTTTGTATTTGCGTAGTATTCTGTTCTGTTGGCTAAAGAAGACGTAAATGGCTCCTTTGTGGTCATCTTCCAACGGGGCTCCCACCACCAAGTCGTTGAAACCGTCTCCGTTTAGGTCAGGCACAGGAGCGAGTGACGAGCCAAACCGAGCGTTCTGGCCACCGTTATGGATCTCCAGAACCCCCTCAAGGATGAAACGATTCTGAGGAGGCGGGGAAACATGATGCCAAAGCTTGTCTCATCTAATTCACGACTGCACAGTTCTTCTTGACACATAATGCTTAGCTTATCAGTATATATGAAGGCACGCTCATGAACATCTTTGATATTCTGATGTGCATTCTGATGACAGCCTCACGGCGGCCACATGATGCTATCGTAATGCATGTATGTTGTTTGAAGGCAAGCCCTCCTCAAGAGCCAAACATCACAGCATCACAGCCTAGAACATCAAACATCAAACAACCCAAGATCTAAAACAACACTTAACACACACACATGCACTGACAACACACAGTAACATTTTCTCTATGCACATGCTGATCGTACAATATTTACACATAAACAAAAAGGGGGATTTTTTAAACTAGCCCATATGATCGAGGGAAATGAGATCCTTGCCCTCTGGCTTAGTTCAGTTCTCCAAATGTTCCTCAAAAGATCTGCCATCCATTAATTCAAACAACCCATAATGAGACCAAGAGGGATTGTTGTCTTAAACTCTCTCCCTTCATCCAGCCCTGCTGTTTGTCATCTCAATTGCCTCAAAACCATTTTAAAGTCAGCTAATCATGTTGTAAATGAAAATAGTAACAAACAAGATTTTTAAAAACGTTTTCGTCAAAACTAAGGCTTGGATTGTCTTCCTTGTTTCCACATAATCCCTTCAATGTTTTAAATTAAAAATCTTTGCCAACAAGAGAAGAATTTCATCCTAAAACCAAGTGTCAAGACCAAAGAAAGCATATTTCTATTACGGACGAGAAGGTTATTCTGGTGTCAGATGGAAAATAGCCAAGTTTTGAATGCAACTACGTCTGAAGGAAAGCATGGAGCCCATCAGTAGTCATGCATATCATTGCTCCACTTGGCATCCCAATAGTCCTCATAATATACGTCACTGTGTTTTCAGTTGACTGTACGGGAAGGGAGTTGATTTAGGAAAGTAGGCTCTATTTCATGGCTACCTGATGTGTGTATGTGTAACAAAGAGGGAGATTGATAGAGAAATGGGGAATAATATTCAGGGAAATCTGAAATTTGAAACAGATTGTTTGTGTGGAGAGCTTATTTTGGGAGTTTTTCCTTGTCCTCTGTGAGGGTCCAAGGCTGAGGGATGTCGTGTGCTAACCATTTATTGTTTCACATGTTGGGCACTGTGAAGCCCTCTGAGACTGTAACAGTGATTAAGGGCTGTACAACTAAATGTGATTTGATTTGCAGAGACCATCCCAGATCATAACCATTGCACAGTGGCTCATGAATGAGTTGAAAGGGCAACTATGTCTTAGATATTGGATGGAAATTTACCTTTGGAAAGGCTTAGGCTGCCACATTTTAAGTGAATTTGTTTAGCTTTAGCCTTGTAGCTATAAGAACCTCCTAGATTCTGGTCGGAGCCCTCGAAACCTAGAAGTGCAGCTTAATACCACCTTGTCAGTGATCTGTAATATTTAATCGTCTCATACCTACAATAATTTTAATTTAATTTTCATTTTAATCATTTGTAGAGTTCTGACTACATACCAACTATACCATCCATACATCTCTGATAAGGCCAGGCATCATATAAAAATAAAATAAGAACAATGACAGGAGTAGATATCTGTAATGGACATGCAGCATTGGCTATACAACACATGCACAGTGTGAATGGAAGTCTCATTTGAGCAATCAGACCTATATTGCAGCGCATCGTGCGGCATCATAACACCAGCATCATTTATTTTGTTTCACATTTGGCATTGTTTTAAATAGATTTTTCTCTATTGTTGCAGTCTTTATGATGACAGGCATTTTCACTGAATGAAGGGTTTTCTGACATTAACCTACCTCTCTAATTATTTAGCTTGGCCTGCCACCTGTGTTGTACTGTGGAATCATGTCAAGCACGGTGCCAGATATCTAAGCACCTGGCCTATTATACAGAGTCAAAGTGTTGAAGAAATTTATAATCCCCGAGGGAAAGAGAGACCAGAAATACCCAGGAATTTCCTTCTATTAAGAAACGACTCCAAACGACTTGATGGAAATACGTTTTGAAGGGGAGAATATTTTCCTGCTGAGTTCATTGTACACATATAATAAAGTCTGCGCCCTGGTATTGCAAAGGTTTCTCATTTGATCTGCTTGAACCTGCAGTAGTCAAGTGCCAAGTGGCTGGCTGCAGCACATCAGTGTGTTAATTGTGGACCTGGAATCCAATCGAGTGTGGTTTGGTGTGTTAAAGTATGCAGGACACTTCTGGTGTGTGTCAGATCTCAATGGGAATGTCTAGACTTCTGCTGGGAGGTTGGATGTTGTTTGAGAAGGTGTTGACCCATTTCATTGGATGGGTGGGGCACATGGCCAAAACTGTGTGTATACCTGTTGATTCTGTAGCTTGCCTGTCACAGTGTGTGTGTGTGTGTGTGTGTGTGTGTGTGTGTGTTGTTTTGTAGAGTGTACCTACCAGCTCTGTCACTCTGTAGATGTAGACTTTGCCCTTTTCCAAGCCTCCACTGAAGAACATGGGTGCTGCCACCAAAAGATTGTCAGTCACGCCGTCTCCATCTATATCCATAGGCGCAATCTCACTGCCGTAGTAGGAGCCGATCTGTGAGACACATACATGCACTTCATGCCCAGAACTTCATTGTGTTATTGCCATTTCTTCCATTCCTTTCTTTATTTTTTTATATAAAATTGGTGATTACATTTTTGTTGATTGGATAAGTAGCCCTACTGCATTTTATTAACAAATTTAAATCCCAGGACAAATGCCACTTTGTATACAGGCTGAAATCTTAGTTATCCTCACTGCTTGTTGACACACAAGTTGCTCAGGTTTGATGACTTGCTGATGATCTGGAGTGGCTTTGAAGATGGGAAGCAAATGGGGCCTGTGTAATGTCAGGAGGGGTGTGGGAGGAGTCTAGACACTTTTGTAGATACTTATGTCTGTGAGCGCCCTACTCAGAAACATCTCACTGTAAAAGAGCTCTTTTCTCATGGGTTGCCAGATCAAGAAAGTTTTTCCGCAAAGAACATCTGTTGGTAAGGATGAGATATTACTGACAAGGTGCAATGTAAGTTGCCGCTGGATCACTATGGTCTTGCTGCCTGTGAAGAGCTGCCAAGAATAAATAATGCTGATTGTCACTTTAAAACCTGTCAGATTGTGAGATGAAACTTTCACAACAGATAAGTTGATTTTATGTACACTCACTATGGACATGTTTATATTAAAATGTTATAGTCGTCATAATCTTAATTCTAAGCAAAATCATAAGAAGAATCATAATCATACTAACACCATTATATAATATATAACACATTCATAACAGCAGAAAAAGGGCTTTATAACAACTATATGGCATGTTTTTCAGCCAAGAGGACTTTTATTTTGGAAATTTCATGAATTCATTCATGAATATGCCATTTAGCTGATAAGGTTTTTCTCAGGGGGTATCAATGTGTTACAAACACACAAGGAAGTAAAGTGTCACTGAAAAAAACCCTACATAAGAAGAATTCTATATTGCAAAAACAATATATTTTTTTATTAATCAATAAGTGTGTAGTATGGTGTTGAGGATCCCACCTGCTGGCCTTTGAGGGAGTGCAGGATCGTAAGGTTGCCAGAGTTCTTCAGAGTGAAGATGATGACTTTGCCGGTGTGGTTAAAGCGTGGGGCTCCAGCTACAAGTAGACGCCCATTTCTGGCCGACACCACAGACGTCACAGTATATCCTGACGATATAAACACACGTCGATTGTACCTCTACTAACACACAACAACCGTCTAAGTAAGTAGACCCAGAGCTTGTTCTTACACTACCTCACCAATGTAAAAGGTAACCCATGTAAGATAAGATATGCTTTCTTTGGGCACTTTAAATAAGAGAACTAGCAAATTGGAGTTAGTGTCATAGCTTAAGTACTGTCATGTAACCTCAACAAGAACATTCTACACATAGTATCTTTCTTTAAGCTCACAAGGTGATTTCAAATGTTGTGGTAGCTGAGGAGGCGTGTAAGCTGTGATCTCAACATCCACATATGTGTCAGTGGTGATTACATAGGTGGGTATACTACTATACCTGGAGAAAGTATGTATTCTCTGTATACCTGTTCATAACAAGGTATAACAAGGTAATCCAAAAGGTTAGAAGATTAGAAACACTTTGCAGCTTCTCTTCTTGACCAGCTATTGAGTCAAGAATTATCTTTTTGGTCCGACAGTCATAGATTTATTTTGTTTTCAAGACTTTCTCAGTGAAGCTAAGTTCATTCCTTATGTAATATCTCTGAAAGGAATTTGTTTTCAGTGTGTGGTGAACCCCACTCTTTAGTCTGCGCAACATAATTATCAAAGGGCCAAATAAATGCATACCAATGGGCAACTGTGTGTCTGTTTGTCTGTGTGTGTGTGTGTGTTCTTGTGTTTAAATGACCATAAACAATGTTGTTGTTTATTGGCGTGTGAGTGTACGTAGTGATGGGCTTGACATTTAGGTTGAATATCATAGCGATGCAGCTGTACGACTCAAGCTAATCATAAACAGCTGCAATTTTTACAAAAAAATTCAATGAACTGCATTCAGCCATGGATAGCTACATTTTCCTCTTCCTCACTTTTCTCTTGTGTCTTCCACTTTCTCCCTGTACCCCTTTCCACCTTCATCTCTCATCTTTATACCCCTCTGTCCCCCATTTTTCAGTTTTTCTCTGCGTGTTTTTCTCTTTTTCTCTAAGCATGCCCAAAACTATGCTCCCACCTCGTATTCCTATTGAGTCTAGAATGGCTTCCATTGGCAGCCTGGTGGGTAGGCAGTAAGACAAGCCGCTGATGGTAAAAGCAGAGGTCTGTGGTAGTGGGGTGAGATGGGGATGGATGTGATGGGAAGCAGTAGAGCAGTGGAGCACTTTATAGAGATAGGTTGCAGCTAAGGCTGTTGGTGCTAAACCACACGTCCTCTACCAGGCCTGCCACGCATCCCTCCACCACAGAAAAGGGGTGCAAACAGAGATGAAAAGCTGAGGGACATGGAAGCATGAGATTGTGAGTGCTGGAAATGTGTTCAAGCACATCCTTCATTCTCTACATTTCTCATTCTTTTTATCCATATCCCTCACTCCATCAACAGAGTGACAAAAGACTTCTGCTGATAGAGCATCTCAGAGTCTTACTCACCCAGGTAGGCACCATGATTCTTGAGCTCTTCGGGGAACTCCTGTGTGTAGGAAGACTTGGGAGGGACCACCTTCCCCTGCCGGGTCTCCTTCAGCACCGCCCCATTCCAATCATAGGCCCCCACAGCACCCACCAGAATCCCATCCTGTAGGGTGGGATAGTAATTATAAGCCACAGATACACTGATGATGATGCAATCTAGTAACATACATACCTAAGTGTGACCACCCTTTGTAAACTCTTTAATTTCAGGCAGACTGGTGTATTTCAAAGGGTGATGAAACATAATCTTGGTGATGATGATAATAATAATGAAGGGGAGGTCAGGGCAGGTCAAATCCTTGGGTTACTCCAAATGGATGGAGTTAAATTCTACTTCCACAGATCCTCTTGTCTCTTTGTCCTCTGTACCCAGCGTTACCCAGACATGTGTTAAAGTATTTAGAATTCAATAGCTTAAAAAGCAGTAAATGAGTCAAAACCTAAGTCTGTTTATCCACATTCAATACATTTTCCTTCTCACTTCTCCCACAATGGATTTACAAACCATTTAAGTGGATGATAAATTAAGCAGCTGTAGTTCATCACCAGTTGTAAAAGATACAGCAGATCTTCACATTTTCACACAATTACTGACAACAATATGCAAGGAACACAATAAAATGTGCCTAAGTTTGACAGATATGATCATAGCACTGTAAAATCTTGATCAGTGTGTATTTATAAAGTCATCCAACAAAGGAAATACACAAGTGCAAGTAACCGCAGACATAAGGAGATAGACGAGGGCCTTTCTAACTTCCATGGTTGACATTTGTTCACCATACCTTGATGACACTGTAATTATAGGGTTCCACTACTTATTAGCTTGGTTTTTTGCCATACACAATATGCCGACAACACAGTTTCCAATGTTAGCATATGTTGGAGCACTTGTGATTCCTTCCTGAGAGATGGAATGGTCTGCTCACCAAGCTCACACTACGTCACTTTCTGACAGCGACGCAAGCCTATGTGGTTATCTGTTTTGGTCAAAATGGTCTCCATGGAAAATGAATCAAACCCCAAAACAGCTCAATGTCATAAACCAGTGACCTATTTCTATTGCCATTGCATGTAGGGACATCCTGGCCAACCCAGGGCTGCCCTGCCCTGTGCCCTGGCTTGGTTGGGATGCCAGTTCTTCATTATACTGGAGCAAGCTAGAGTTGTGGTAGAATGGCTCCCATGCTAGCCTGTTAGTTATCAGAGAGGGCGTATAAGCTAGTCCAAGTAACATGAATGAGCATAAGAAATGTGTGCAGAATACAGCACATACAAGTAATGCATATTCTGCATTATGAGTCTGCAACTATGCTATGAGCAGTACATTTTACTAAAAGAAAACATCCTGTGTCAGACCGGAGGTTATTTTTTGACATTATATTTAGGTACAGCAATCTCAACAAAAAGCATATAGAGACGTATGCAGCGTCTGGATATGTATGACATAAGCAGTCTTCCAAGTTGGCACACATCACGTTCAACAAAACCATCTGGGCTTTCAGGACTGTTTTTCTCCTTTAAAGCCCCAACATTCTTTCCAATAAGTTATCCTACTCTACACTCAGGTTGCCACTGTAGAGCAAGTGCTATCCCTGGAATCCAGCCTTGTGGACGGAATTTCCAGCCATTCCTGCCACCCAGCTGCTGCTATTTATTTATTTTTTTGTCTAAATGAGATATATTTATTACTCCCTAGGCAAGTTGTGCTGTGAAGGGGAACTGGAAAATCAAAGCTGTTGCATCAGCAAATGTCAACCTGACCAACCTGACCTAGATAGAGAGAAAAAATAAAAACCAATGAATTAGTATGAATAGCAGGTACAGTAGAGAATGTCCCTCATCTCCCTCCTCCAGCTGAGCCTCAGCCTCAAAGCCAACACACCTGCAGCTATCTGCTCTTGGATAAAATCAAAGCACAAGGAAAAACAACCCATTCTCCAGCATGCCTGTCTCAAACTCCCTCTAATATCTCCCTAGGGAATTAGTGGTGTCGTATTTCCTATCGTTGGATGGCTGCAGTGGAAAAAATTTCTTGTGTCAGGGGCTCTTAAATCAGAGTGACCTAAGCCTCTGTGGCCACACAGCAGGCACCCCGGGGGGGAATGGAGAGTGATAAATGGCAGGTTGTGGGAGGAGTCATGAAGATGTGCCAGAAATGGAGACAAAGTGTGTTGACAGACAATATGAGAAGTCTTCGTAGTAGAGGTGAGACTCACCTCTAAGTTATGTGAGGAAAAGCCAGCCTGGGACATCTGGAGGCCAAACGCTGTGCCATTCTTACTGGTCCCTGGGTAAACAAGTCAGTCTTTTAAAGTTCTGAACCCTTGCCTTTGCAGCACCAGAGAAACTCACTCTTTCAACCACAAGCATGATCTAAGGAGGGCAGTGCCAAAGGGATCACAAATGTAATTGAAAATATATATATATATTGCCTATATTACTTTGTGGATTCAATGCTTCTTAGGTCACTTAAAATGAATTCTGAGCAAAACCTTCCAAACTGAAGATGCGTTCTCCAAGTGCGTCCACAATATCCTTCAAAGCTGACTCATCTGTTACATTAAAGAAGTGTTTGTCGTCTGGGTCGCTGGCGATGTACTTGATTTCATTGAGAAAGGCCTCAGGGTTGATTCCTCGGCGGTTGTAGTAGCCAAGGACCTATAAAGACAAAGTCAAATGATCTGTCACTGCCTGCGTACTTAACTATCAAGCAATTTTATTTGTGATTTTTGACATCTTCAAGCTGGCCACATAAACTACTCTTTGAGAAGGTTTTAGGGGTTTTGGTAGTATTGTGTTTCTAGCCATTTTATATCAATGCTGTCACCAATTCCAACTGATTCAGCAACCAAATGACCTCAGACATTTGCTCAGATGCCCATACCTAACCAAGTCACTGGATAGGATTATTTGTGTCATTAGCCATACCAATAGTGGCAGCAGCTAAAGAACCCTGTGGTCTGGAAGAGAACATTTACACCTTTAACTGTGCCTCCACTGGGCTTGGATTTAGAGTTCTCCAAGGGCTCTAGGTGTTTTTGGCCCCATATTCCACTTAGCTCTTTAGGGGCCTGCTTTAGCTGAACTCCATGAGGTCACTTCATTAATGTTTATACTGTTTTATACTGTACGAAACGTATTAGCCATCAGAAAACTATGTCAAAAGCCATAGAGGTTGAGAGCCCCAACCCAGGTGAAGAATAAGTCTAGTAAACTCACAGCAATGGCGTAACGGGTGATGCCATCTTTCTCACTGTCCTCAATGGCCTGCTGGAGATCTGGACTGTCATGTGATTCGCCATCCGTTATCACTATCATCACCTTCTTGGCACCTCGCCGACCTCCTTGTTTGAAAGCCTCTGAGCTGTGGCAACATGTTTCATATGTCAATTAAAGGAGATCATACAATTATATAGTTGTACAACAAATGATGATCAAATCATTGGAGGAAGGCTGCTGAGGTGTAGATATGTGGCTGGAGAAATTGTACCGTGCTACATTGATGCCAAGAGCTGTGTTGGTCTCCTCTCCACCCCGCTGGTCAATACTACGCGCTCTCTTCACTACTTCCTCAACTGATTTGTAGTCACTAAGTTGGAACTCATGGACCACCTTCTCCCCATACTGAACTACTCCGACCTGGTAAATGAAACACACTAACAATGAGGCATCTATAACAACATGTGACTTCTGTTAAAAAATAATAATGATATAAAATAGTCACAACAGCCTAAAATAAAAACTTTGACAAGCACAGTAAATGACACGTTGTGGAACAAGGAACCAGCAACATAATCTGCCACGGTAAATAATGGACTATTGAATAGATTCACTCCAGTATTCACATTTATCCAACATGTTGTATTAACAGTGCATCTTATGTTCTTTTATTAGTACCCCCTCCTTCCTTACACACCTGTATCTGACCTGGTCCAATGTAGAACTTCTGAAGAATGTTGATGAGAAAAGCCTGCACCTCATACCAAGGGTAGATGGAGTTAGAACCATCCAGAACGATCACTATATCCATATAGGTCTCACATCCTGGAAGAGATTTAGAGGAGATAGCTAATCATGAGAGCACACAGCTATCCATGGAGAATACAGACAGAAATGAGGACATAAACCCCAAGTCTAAGACCTGAACCTCTGGCAAACAGTAAAGGTATTTTAGCCTTACTCTGAAAAGCAGGAGCAATGGTTCTGGAGAACTTGAAGCTTGCATTGACTCTGGAGCATATGCCAGTGCTGTAGTAAGAGCTGCCACACTCATAGGACCATAGTGGCCCACAGGCCTGCAACATAAAAGAAAGCTCTTATACCAGCAACACCATGGGCCACATACAGTATATTACTGCATATTATTGTGGATTCCACAATGTTAGGTTCATGCTCTAACAGTACTTCCGTAGGTAGAGCTGCAATATGAGAAGCATGCAATCAAAAGACAATCCTGTGGTCTGGGGGTTTTTGACCATTGGTCTTTCATTAAAGAAGTTATTACAAACTTGTGCTGAAACAGACCACTATGTTATGTTAGAAGAAAATAGATCCAATGAGTTTTAAAACAATTCTCACCACAAAGCTGTTGTCTTTGGGGTTAGATGTGAGAGTCATTCCCAGCCTCATTTTGTCCTTTCGCTCTGATACATTGGTCAGAGATATCCTTCCTTGAGGAAAAATGAATCTCAGTGAAATTATATTGATTGCACTCACACATATATACAGTATATATGCACTCTCCTTCGGAGAACAAACTGAACTGAACCTGGGCCGCATAACTCCCACCATCTGGGACCTTGGTTTGTTATTGCTGTCTAGCCAGCCAAAGCAGTGTCTACATCCTTAGTCTACATCCTCTAAAAGTTTACTTGACAAAACTTCATGTGCCTATCTAATCAACACAACACATATGTGTCCCGTATGATGGAACGTGGTGAGATGTGTGGTATAACACACATGTGGAAATGTACATAAACCGTAAAACCAATAAAATGTGGAATGAATGGTATGGTACCCACATGTCTCACACAAGCCACCATGACACTTATTAAGACACATGCATAAATGTGCAGACATGTAAACACACATGCACATGCACAAGTTACGCAGTCCATGAAGTGATTCTGTTTGGAAATACACACAGTAAAAATGTATAGTGTTTTGTGATACTGTACCTAGGTTGAGCTTGGAGCAACCATTGCCATTGGTTCTTTTGCTCAGTGAACATTTATAAATATCTCCTGTTTGGTATGGGCCATTCATTTCATATGGAGCCCCCACTAGTAACCTGTAAAACCCAATATCCAAAAGTCAGAATTGACATGAATTGATATGAACACTCAAACATAAAGAAACATTTAGTGTACTTTTTATGAGACAGGTCTCAAAAGTATTTTTTATTGATACAGCTGGATGTCACACAGTGCTAGGCAGTGTAACAAAGAACAAGAATAAGACTAATTATTGTTCCTCCTAAGAGTAGGAGTAAGTTTAGTCTGGTGTCTAAAGCCCTGAGGGAATATGACCGCGACATGTTAACATCAGTGACCCCTAAGTTTCATATTCACACTGGCCCATAAACACAGGAGCTAACAACACCATTAACCTTTATTTATCCAGGGGAATTCAAGTGAGGATGCTTCCTCTTCTCCACCACAACCCTGCTTCACATTCATACAGCTCCACACATTCACACCTGGGAGTTGTCCAATCCAGCCAGGCTTCTACTGCTGACCACTGAGCAGCTCCACTGGAGCAGCTGGGGGTTCAGTGCCTTGCTGAAGGGCACTTTGACAGTATTTGTTGACACTGACGGACATATACACTCACGTGCACACACAAACACAGAGTGACACAGAGAGAAGGATCTAGTCAGCAGGAGCCACAATCACAGGTGAAGGGATCTTTAAGGGAATGACCATTTCATTTCTGTGGTCATAGTCCACTAAAGGGTCACGATGAGATTTCCTCAAAGTCAATGTAGAGTGTTCAACATTCTTTTCGCATGACATAGTCGTTGTGAGGAGACAGTCTTGCTCTTGACTTCAGAGTGGGTTTCCTGTGCCAGGCCAGTGTGGTCTTATAAATGTCAATAAGAGGTTTTAGATGACTTCATGTTATGGAGAATATAAAATAGGCCGTAGTGTTTACCTCAGGGCTGATGGAGGAGATAAAGACCTTAAAGCAAGCTATAATTCAGAGGTATTTCCGAGATAAGGATTCCTTGGGTTCTTAGAGGAAAAGAAAATGGGTCTTGCCAGCGAATACCCTTATTTTCAGTCAGGAAAGTCCCTTAGGGTTTCAAGTTATATGTTGTGATGTGCTTCTGTGCATGACTTGATATCTTTACATTAAATGGTCCACAACTTTTTGCAAACACTACTCCTCATCTTGACACTGTACTGTATGGTCACAAGGTTCTACTGTCCACTTGCCTTAAGGATTCAACATAGATCAACAGCCCAGAATAAACAGATAGCACAAGACACAGTCAGACTCTGTTCCTTCAGCTCAGTTACCTCTTAGTAGCTCAGCTCAGTTCAATATTTTCCCCAACATGCATACAATGACATGAGCAAACCATCTAAAAATAAAATAAAATATTTAAAAAGTGCAATAAACTGTTCACAGCTACAATAGTTCAAGAAATCAATGACTTTCAACAACGATGGTAAGAACTGAAAAAGTGAAGAGTCAGTAAAAATGGAATAAACCTTCCTCGTAATACTTTTACCAATTCTGAGAATATGACAGGAAACAAAAGCAATTTTAGATTTTAACAGCTATTTGTGCAATTTAGTTTTAAATTGTTTGTAAAATAGAGTGAGATTTCAAATATTTAATAAAAAGAACTACAAGATGAATAGTTGAATGTGAGAGCGATAAGCTGAACAGGCTGCAACCTGAGCCCCTGTCTAAATAAAGCTGGTTTACAATGCAGACATGTGTAAATTACATTTGGGCTCAAATCCTTTTCATGCTACGCTGTCACTTCTCTCTCCCAATTTCCCGTCGGTTGTCATGAAAGTGCTTATTCAGCAATTGAGGAAATATAATGTTCACAGGGTTTTTTCCCACAAAGGTTGAGGGAACAAACATTTGTGTAAAACACTGGATTGTATCTTTAACCAATCACATTCTTGCCAAAGCTTCAGTATGTACAATAGGTCAACTAGAAACATAAAATACTATGTAGTCCAAATCAAAATCATAGGGAAAGCAGCACGCAAAGGAACAATTCTCCCATTTCAACCGTGCCTCAGGAGAGACACTTGACACCATGTTATAGCAAAACCAGACCAGCCTCCTGCTAGGATGTCTAGGTCAACCTCACGGACCTCCAAGTTTCAAAACTTGTCTAAAATGTTTCTTGAGGTTCTATGAGGTAACACTTTTGGTAGCATTTAAGATGAATGGAGTGTACACAATGCCTTCCTAATGTTTCCATAAGGATAACAAGACATTACATGTGTTCACTTCAGTTTAAGTCAGTGAGTGAAGTGTGGTCTGTACAGAACTACTGGAATAATATTTTGGACTGTAGGTTTAGGGGTTAACCTAAATATAAAGTATTATATTCTATGTTTAGAAGTAATAAGTACCTGTCTACCTCCAATTATTATCTTGTTATAATCATATATACACTAAAAATCCAAAGACTCATGCATGCACAGATTGGTTCAGATACAAAGGTAGTATCCATCACAGCTGACTGACAATCACAGTTCGATTTACTAGAGCAGAACAACAAAACTGAACCCCAAATAGATAAAGCCATGTGTTTTACAAAACATCAGTGTGCTAGAAACATGAATGCTGAGCTCTTCTCTTTCTTCAGAGAGAGCATAGCCCAAATAGAGAGTCACCTTTTCTTTGCACCAGCTAAGACCATGAACTTTGAACTGGTGCAAACTCTCAAACTGAATGCTTTTTGTGACATTAAGATTAATTTGCCAACAGCTGCTACAGCTGCTAATAGCTGTTGGGTGTCACCAATCCCAGAATTGTTGTATCCTATTGTCAAACATTATACTGAACTGTAAATTAAGACACCAATTATTACATGATTATAATACATAATTCATCATTGCATGACCATAAACTAATCTTTAATTTAATTTCATTACTTTAATCTCAGCACCTAAATTTCATCACCTAAATATAGAAAGTCTAATGATTTAATATACTGTGTTTTATCTGTGACTATTTTTTAAATTGTGTCACATATTCAGGTGCATATACACAGAAAAAATGTCTCCAGTTACAGTTTGTGAGTCTTTTATTGCATTGACTGAGGTTAGGGAGAGACATTGTCCAAACAGTCCTTCACTGCACATCTATGAGTGACTCATATGCAGGCAAGCTTCAATGTTATTGCTCCTCAAGCCAACTATCCAAATCTCACAGACTCTGGGAATCATTTTCACCTCAGTGGTTCCAACAGTGCTCATATTTTCATAGCTATTAATATCAGGATGATTACTTCAACTATTGTTGTACTTTGGTACCAAGAGGTATACTCCAGCTAAAGTTCAGGTCAGGATACAGCTACCTTAATGAAAGGGGACTATTGTTGCTTTTGACTTGGAGGCCTGCCTCAGGACCTCCTGAATTTCTCCAGAAGCTGTTCAAACAATCATGTTCCAGAGCTCATTAGGGTCAAACGCTAGCTGTGGAGCATCATCACTGCAGGAATGGTAATGACATTGAAAGAAATAACTTTACCCAGAATGAATGCGTGGGCATTTTCTACCATGGTTACCGGGGAATACAGGATTTTGGGGTTTGAAGAAGCGCCATATCCAAGCCCAGGCTGTCATTAATGTGGTGAAGTTTTTCATATTTGGAAGGAGGAGATGTATACGCTGTGAAACCACATCCCAGCCCCAAACACGAGTGTGCTACTCCAATGACACGCTTGCTCATCACATTCCATATGTCTTCATTGACAGGATATGTGTTCCTGTGTTAATGTTACCCCATAAATCCCAGGAATTGTAGCGGTCAGTAACTTTTTAAAAGATATTTTATAGCATTTCTGGTTCAATTGATAGCATTGAGTAGAGAGTGACAGAATGAATAGGGTTAGGGTTACAGTGGGCAGCAGTGCAAACACAATAAATTCACTTTAACCCGCTGACCCACAAAGCACTTTGGTCCATTTCAAGTTTGTTTCATTATTAAAACAGGTTACTAACTTAAATCCTTAACTATTAAACCAAGAGCATCACAATCACATGACTGTTAAGTGCTGTATCTATTAAATTCACCAGGTCTAGTTCTGTTTTCCTACCTATCTGAGATGCCATTAAAAAATCTCCTCTTTGCAGAGGTATGCTTTGTAAAAGCATAAGCTAAATAAAGGCAACAGTATTTAAGGCCCGCGGTGGAGGACTTCACAGACTCCCTGCCGTTTTTTGTGGTGTGCAGCCCATGACTGAGCTGAGGAGTAAAGGTCAGGTCTCTACTGGGGAGACCTAGTACCACTGTAGAAAAACAAACAGTGGAAATAGAAAGCGGGAGGTGCATGGCTGAGTATCGTATGCAAGTCAGGTTATTCCATCAGGATTAAAAGGTCCACGCTTTTTGTCACTGGGGGTGAAGTGGCCTCTTCTTGGCTCCCCAAAGAGTGTCTGCTCTGGCAGACTGTTTAGAGCCCCATCGTCTGAGATAGACACAAGAGACAACGACACATTCTTGACATAGTGACCTTTCCTTAACTGCATAGCTCCATCAACGTTCATGGACAGAATCTTTCAACAGACCTTGGAAAGATGTCTCAAGGTCTTGAAGTCTCTGAAGTCAAGAATGCTTTAAAAGTTGTAGATATGGAAGGACTGGTCCAAACACACTGAGATCAAGAGACCTTCTACCTTCTTAACTTGGTCCTCAAAGAAGGCCATTTGAATGTAGCTGTATGCCTGTCTTGCCTCAGAGTTCGGGTCATAAAAAGCTCTTTTGCAGAGTCTTTCTCAAGCTGACTCTGGGCTGTGATCCTGTTCCTATCTAAACACAGAGCCGAGGGTTTTGGGAAATCAGACAGCTCTTTGTGAAACTGGAAAAGTTGACAGAGCTGCTGTTTGGCACGGATGGTCATCGGCAACGTCAGTAATTGTTACAATTTAAATTCCCTTGAAAGCTCAGTTGAGGTGAAAGTGCTTGAGGGGAAAGTTGAGAGTCGGCAGTTAAAATGGTACAAATGACCAGTAACAGCTTAGGTTAGATTTATTAAAGTGTTGTTATCTCTGTATTCACATTGAGGACATGACACTTCAGGCCCCCTGAGGTGCTGTGACATTCAGGCAGTCTGACACTTCAAAGACTTTTTCTTTTTCAACCACTTCAAATAAAACATCAGTATCCCTTCGCTTCTCACCCGCTGAATTCCTTGTGTCGTAGACACATTCATCTGGGGGAAAAAGACACAAACCCTCACGACCCCAAAATTAACAAACACGAAAATGAGAGACCCACGGAGTTGCACAATGCCTGCTATGTTCAGCAGTCGGCTGAGGTTTCAATGATCTGGACATCTGGAACAGTGGGGTGGGCCTTCCCAACTCGCATGCAACACTGACAAACTGAACTACCACTGGCCATGTATAGTAATAAACTGAAACTAGCTCATACAACCATGTCAATACTGGTTTGGATCATCAATATCAATCAATCATCAATCAATTGTGTAGAAGTTAAAAGTTGACTAAATGAATTTTAACAATGCACTGAGATACCGGTGAATGTACATTTCTACACACTGTAAACAGCTTTGCTGAGTATTGTAGCTCATTGTTTCTATCCTTACATAGTGTAATATAGACAATGTTTTAACACTCCCCTCAGATACTAAAGCATTCCTTGATCCAGCTGGTCAGACTATACATCACCACACACACACACACACGCACACACACACACACACACACACACACACACACTGTTTAGACATGCTACAGTCTGTGCTGCCTCCATTTCAAATGTTTTCACCTCTCTCTCAGGCATTAACCTCAGACGAGGCAGCGTCTCCTGTGACCTTTATTCCACACACGTCAGCCGCATCAGACTTTCTCAGTGGGGCCAGCAGGCAAGGCTGGCTGAGTGGTGGTCTGCGTGATAAAGAGTTTGGATTTTACAGTTTACCTGACAGCATCCACAGCTTAGGGTTAAGTGAGCATACCGGTCCTGCGGCATAGGAAGGCCGAGCATTGTGTGACTGGCAGCTATGATTGGTGTGTCACATCGACCCCTTCCTGTACTCTAAGATGGCAACACACACACACACAGTGGAAAGCCCACCATGATGATCTTAGCTTACAGCTCATCTTTTAGGTTACTACATACGGAACTGTGTTTACTGTGTTACTTTATTGCCAACTGCAATACTCAAAAGTCTCTTTTAGTGTGTATTTACTTTTCTTCCATAAACACACACACACACACACACAGTCAGCCTTGTATAGCCCAAGCTGCCAAAGGGTGAGTGAGTATGGATAACTTGCCAAGAAGAACAGTAAAACTATCAGCATGGGACAGTAAACAGGCTTTGATATTAACTCCATTTACCATACACACTGGTGCCTTTGTATTAGTGAAGCAGTGCTCAAGCTATAAATTAGTGTTATTCTATACAACTGCTGCTCTGTAAAGGAAGAGAAATACCTAATGAGCATCTTTCTATTTGGACCATAATATTTTTTCACCAGTAGGGAGATCTGGTACGAATGGACTGAGCCACGATGCAATAACACTTACTCTCAGTGACACGTGTATGTATACATGCTCGCAGATAAAGAAACGTGTGCACGCTCTCAAACAATATGATTTGCACATACACACTTGCCAAACACACACACACACACACACACACACACACAGAAGCAGCTGTAACTGGGCATGGCTCCAGCACATTGCTGGCCAACAGACATACTGGAGATGCCAGAAACAAATTTCGGCCACCACTCAGTGCCAGTTGGCCTAATAATAGTGTGCAGAAGAAGTCTGCTATGAGGTAATATGTTGAATGTGAAATATCCAGCTCAGGACTAAAAATTTGTGTTGCAAGCACAAACTCATGAGAGGAAACTCTGAACACCACGGGAGAGGCAGATCTGTCCTGTAGATAAATTGGAGACATCTCAGCGTCTCGCTGCCAAGGGAGACGGACTGTCAGCACTGTGTCAGCACAGTTTTACAGTAGTAATGTACTTGACCGCTTAATCATAGCCGTGGGTCACCTAACTAGTACATTCTGGCACCTTCACAGAAGCAGAGAAAATATACTTTTTAAAATATCTACTTTTTTCCTTTATTTGATAGATACAGGAAAGATTTCAAGCAGGAGGGGGACAACACACAATAATGACCTTTAGCTAGATTTGAACACAAGACCTCACAGTTACACCACTTTTTGCTACAAATATGGATAATAAAGGTTGATGTTGTGGTGGGGGTGGTGGTGTAGTTAGCAGTTAGTCACACTTCAGAGAATGAATTATGTTCTTCATGTTTAAGTCTCGAGCAGTCTTGCCAGTTGTGGTAAAAACATATTTAAAGTAAAAGCTGTCAAAGCTTTGCAGCGGAGCAGCGGAGCAGCGGAGCAGCGGAGCACCTCGATAGAGAAATGATTGACGTTAGCATTTATGGTGACAATTTGAATTTGCTTAAAGCTTTTCACAGAAACTTTTCACTTAAAAAAGGGCTATAGTTTTCCTTTTTTAAAAAAATCAAACTATGTGTATTCATTCATTAATTCATCTGTTTGTTTGTTAGTTTGTTCATTCATTCATTCATTCACTCATTCATCTGTTTGTTTGTTTGTTCATTCATTCATTCACTCATTCATCTGTTTGTTTGTTTGTTCATTCATTCATTCATTCATTCATTCATTCATTCATTCATCTGTTTGTTTGTTTGTTCATTCATTCATTCATTCATCCGTTTGCTTGTTTGTTTGTTTGTTTGTTTGTTCATTCATTCGTTCGTTCATTCATTCATTCATTCATTCATTCATCAATTTGTTTGTTTGGTTGGTTGTTTGTTTGTTCATTCATTCATTCATTCATTCATCAATTTGTTTGTTTGGTTGGTTGTTTGTTTGTTCATTCATTCGTTCATTCATTCATTCGTTCATTCATTCATTCGTTCATTCATTCATTCATCAATTTGTTTGGTTGTTTGTTTGTTTGTTTGTTCATTCATTCATTCATTTAACTCATATTTAACTAGCGAGGGAAATCTTTCTG
>OOFE01011041.1:40010-59497 GCA_900323365.1 Monocentris japonica
GAGAAATGATTGACGTTAGCATTTATGGTGACAATTTGAATTTGCTTAAAGCTTTTCACAGAAACTTTTCACTTAAAAAAGGGCTATAGTTTTCCTTTTTTAAAAAAATCAAACTATGTGTATTCATTCATTAATTCATCTGTTTGTTTGTTAGTTTGTTCATTCATTCATTCATTCATTCATTCATCTGTTTGTTTGTTTGTTCATTCATTCATTCATTCATCCATTTGCTTGTTTGTTTGTTTGTTTGTTTGTTTGTTCATTCATTCGTTCGTTCATTCGTTCATTCATTCATTCATTCATCAATTTGTTTGGTTGTTTGTTTGTTTGTTTGTTCATTCATTCATTCATTCATTTAACTCATATTTAACTAGCGAGGGAAATCTTTCTGGACAGTGAAAAGTGAAAAGCATGAATAACTCAGGCGTTCCTTAAGTTATTCCTTCCTCAAGTCATTCCTGTGATTTAGAGGAAATGTGTACGTGCATGAGCTAAATGATGAGGCAGAGACACTGCTCTCTGATCAGCAGCATTTGTTGAAAGTGCGAATTTAAAAAACGTAATATAGTCTAAGATCAAATTGTTGCCTCAGACCTCAAGGTGGTGCGATACCTTCCAAAGGAATAGTGTATGAATGTTATGAATAAGTCACTTACCACTTTTCTCCCCCGGCAGCCACATGCTGCTGAACAGTGTATCCAAACTGGGCCTGTTTAGAGCCCTTGATGACCCTGTAGGTTGTTGTGTCGATGTTGAAACAGTCATGGAATCCTGGAAAAAGAGAGAACATTATGTTCATGTGCTATACCTCACACATTCAAGAGTCTAGAGCCAAGATTTATCTGTGAGTCCAGTAGTACCAAGTTTCACAAACACTGGAGATAGATTCTGTATTTTTGAGATGCAGGATCTGTGTCACCTCATTGGAGTAAGTTATCATCTCAGCTGTGGTAAGGATGTCTCCACCAAAAGACGAATTCCATTAAGAGGTAGGAAAGAATGTGTGAGGCATTGCCTTGAGTCAACACTAAAATCATGCTAACTGCATCAACTGCTCAGCAAAGAAAACTACAGGAGTTTTTTCTGGAATTTGACACCTGGCCTCCTGCACCTAAGTGCAACAAACAAGTGCAAAGGTCTCGTAATGACATGTTGCCATGATAAATGTCTTCATTCTGACTCATCCTTATAATAAACCCTTCCCTATCCCATCTCTGTCTGACCTCCTGCTCCACTGTAAACACAGACCTGCCTTGAAGGCATGCAAATATTCATCCTATACGTGTTGTAGAGCAGTAGAGCTGTCTGTCACGTTTGACTGACATGCCTCCATCAGTCTTCTTCAAAGAAAGACTCGGAGTTTGCATTGAACTAAAACAGCATAGTATCTACTCGACCACCTACTTGGCCAACGTTATTTTCCCACAAGAAGTCTTCGTCACTTATGTGGCCTACCTAAACACAACACACAAGATGCCCAAGTCAAAGATAAAAAAAAAGGTTTTAAGGCAGCTGGAAAACATTGCCCACCAGACCAAGGATCTACTGTGCAAAAACCTGTACCTAGTCAGTAACTCATATATTGCAATAGTCTATCAGTTTCAAAGGGACTACTCAAGGAGTTCCTTTTTGATGGCAAGTGAAGAGTTGTTGAGTGCACTGGTTGAGCTAAGACATATTAATTACAACCAAGGCGCCTGAAAAGCTCTTTATTTCTGATAGAGCACAAGCAAAGCACTGTTAACACTGTGGCAAAATCCTGATCAGAGCATGTGGGAACTATAATTCATGGACAAGCGTAATCTGTCATGCAAGAGGGGAAAAAACAAAGACTGCTATGAGACCTGATCAAAGAAGGACTGGATTTCCAATTATGTAATTAAATTCCTCTCACATCCTTCGACAGTTGGGCCAGATGGTGGAAAAGGGGAAGTGGATTTAATTAAATGGTTATCAGAGAAGGTATTGTCAGATTTTTCATGTCACCAAGTTACCCAAAATGGTTTATTAACAATGACAACATCATTCAGCTTAATTTCCAGCAGAGGAGGAGAACTTTTAGTGAGGACATAGAGGAGGTGAGATTTTCCTTTTGGCAGAGGAGAGGTGGGAAAAAACGTAATCGTCTACCACTCTGATTTCCTCTCAATCCATCTCAATCCATCTCTCCGTTCATCTGTCTTCTGCTTAATCTCCTGCTGATCTCTTTTTCACCAGTTTCCAGCCCTCTCATAATTTCTGCTGTTCACCACTGTTACAGCAATGATTTGTGTTTCAGCTACTGTAGGGTCAAGGTTCGTGTCGCCCTTTACATTTCTGCAACGATACTAAATTACGGCTGCAGAACGATTACGGTCATACCACATTTCAATGAAAGTAATAGAACACTCTCCAAGAAATTGCAAGAAGAGAAGGGAGAGGAAATTAAAAGAAAGAAAGTGAGACAGCGTTTAAATTAATCAATTAATGAAATACAGAGGTTAGTTTTTAAGGGGTTTGAGTGTTATGGCTCAAAAATAATCTGTTTTTCACAGTTTCAGCCCCACATCTGAGCTGAGGAGATTGATTTCATAGAGCGCACAAGCTTTAACCCCCCCAAGGCCTTCTTGTCCGCACAGTGTGGGGCTTATTCAACCCCTTACCCTCGCTCTCAACGTCCCCACTCATAGCTCACTACCCATCTGTGAGGCTTGGGGTCAAGTCAAGTCAAGCGAGCGTGCTAGGGGAAATTTGGATGAATGTAAACAACAAGGTGAAGGAATGATCAACAGTGTTTGAAAGCACGTAACAATCAAGTTGTAACAGCAAACAACAGTTGAGGTCAATCTCAAGTCAGTCGTTTGCATTGGTGTAAATCAGAGGTGAAAGTGTTATTTTGTTACATCTTTCATTGATTTCGTTATGTTTCCCATTGCCAACTGTTAAACGGACCATACCTACATATGTAATTGTGCAGGTTTAACATTTATTGGACAAAATTGTGACTCCAAACATGTGGATGTGTAAACAAGACAAATCTTACCATTTCCACCCTCCACTAGTCAGTTAGGTTAAAGAGATTATTTCTTCTGCTTCATTGATTACATATTGTGTGCCTTAAAGCTCAAATCTTGGGCGGATACTGTTCTCTACCTATGTTATCTATGTTTTATTCATTGTCAGCATAGCATATCTCTTTTCAGTGTTATTGCAACTATACTCAACGTTAAATCAAACAGCCTCAGTTGGCCATATTACTGTCTAGCTGATGTCAAGGACTGGTTGTACCAAAACTTACCAAAAGTTACAGTTGAATCAAAATTGTAAATAAGCCTCACTGTAGCTGCTTGCAGTTCTTAGCTATCCATGACAAAATAACCAGCCGGCTGAAGTTCACCGGCTTGACATGCTTGCTATCCTACCTGACAGCTGACTGACAAAGAGAGAAACATTGGCCTCCTCAGAAAAACAAGTAGGATGAACAAGTATTTTACTGAGCTGCACGTATGCCTGCAAGTAAACTCTCAGGGCAAACTGTGCCCACCTGCAGACTAAACGTAGATCATGTCAAAACAAATGTATAGGCTCGTATTACCCCAACTTTAGCTTCTCTGCGCTGGGTGCTTGTTAGTTTGAATTTGTATTTACCCATTCAAAGCTTGGCTAGGTCTGTCACCCAGCTACATCTAAGACCGGATAACTCCCTATGATCCAGAGCCTGGAGCCTGAGATCCCACGGCAGGGCCATTATATCATTCCAAAGTCTAGGCTTAATTTGGCCCTTTGCCATCCAGACCCCGAAGCCTTGGAAGGCCCTGCCTGAGGAGCTTAGACCGGCAAATCAGTGTCATCTTTTAAATCACCTCTCAAAACACATTTTTACAGGCCTTCTTGATTCTTGTTGTTTTTGCCTGTTTTCTTCGTATATAACCTCATTTTACCTCATGTATAAATGTATTATGGTTTGCAAAGCACAAGTAACTGAATTGCTACAGAAATACAGCAGTTTTAGCAGTGTATTATTCAAGAAGACGGCTTAAAGGGGAATGAGTGGGAGTTTGGTTAGTTGAAGAGTTGTTGTTTTCTGATGACAGCACCATATGCTCAGCCACAGTAATGTTTGTGGAGGTGGCATTAAAGATCGTTAAATAGAACTCCGAGCTCAGTTTAAGCATCTCTGACAAAATTGAAATTTTGGTGGGCATTGTGTGAGCTGAATGATGGGAGTGTGCATTGCATCAGTGACAATACTTGGGGACAACACCTTATTACACAGTTTGTAAGGAGGTGGTAATAGAAAACAATAGAAAGCTGCAGTGATAAAATGTGATCATAAGTGAAGAGATTTTATCACCACTTACTGGAATTTTTGGAATTGCTAGCATGCTACTTTGTGGTGGAGATGAACTTCATATTGCACTTTTTTCCTAGCACTGGCTCTGCTCTTTGATGCTTGTTTAGGAAGGAGATGCACTTACAATTTCTGGTGACTAGTAGTTCTCCTGTCTACCTACGTTGAATGCACTTATTGTAAGTCACTTTGGATAAAAGTGTCTGTTAAATGACTGTAATGTAATATACACGTTACTTTTGGAAACAGGCCCCTGCTGCACCTCACCCAAGTGGTGTCAGTCATTACATTACGCCCCTGAGTGCAACACAAGTAATCACAACTCGACAGTAAAGAGGCTGAATGAGCTAATATTTCATTTGGTGAATTTAATACCAAAATGGATTTTACATGCTCTTAGTAAAACAGTTGCAATTAAGTTTCTAATGTTTGCTACAGAGGAGACACAATGTATACCATTTGTTAGGGTTTGCAATTGTTTGGATTTTTAGGGGTTGTATATCAGTAAGCTGTATTTAAGAAAAATAGTTCCTCAACAGGAAATATAAGTAGACTGCATTCCCCAGATAGTGAATATATTGGAGTGTTAGTTGTAGAAGCAAACCCAACATGAACTCCCACTCCTCTTTAGTTCATATCAGTGAAAGTGAGACTGATAAATGCAATGTTTTGAAACTGCGAGCAGCAGTGAAACCAATCAAGACCACAGTTTCACTGCAGAGCATTACAGTAGGTGAGGGGAGTGACAGTCAGTTTCTTTTGGATGCTGAACAATTAAGTCTGTCAAGCACCTTGAATGCTACAACCATAGACCATTTGTTCTGTTTCATGAACACCCTCATTCACGGCATGGCCATCTCTATCATGCATACCGTTCAAGTAAATATTGGCACGTTCTCCACATTGCTCATTTCCTGTTGCATGAATGGTTCACATGTCCAACTGGTCTTTGATCCAACGTCCTGTTTATCTAGAAACATGAAAAGGATTACTGAAAATAGATTGTTGGGCACACATGTTTGAATAATAAATAAAATCATAAAGAAACCCTAAAGAATGGTGTGGCATGGGTGTAACTTTACAAACAGGTTGTGTTTTGAAATTTCTCCCTCATATAGTTTTTTTTCATCGTCCTGCTTGAGCACATAAATGCGAATGATTCTGCTAACCAATATTTGATGGCTTTTAAGTACAGCATAGAAAGCAAACTGACCCAGATGCCATCTCGGAGCAGCTTTGCCGCAGTTTGACCAAGAAAAAGAGCGAGAGCTTTAGGAGGAACAGGGAAAAGTGTCGGGGTGAAAGTATGAGAATGGAGGTGATCCAGTTTCCATTTCAAGTCCCTAATGTGGCAGAGCAATTTAATATTCCCAGTAATATCAGCAGCTTCTAACACTGTGCTGGCGTCTTGCTGGGTTTCCTGTGTACCGGCGTCCATGCCCAGATAAATAAACCTCAGTCCGGTGGCTGCCGGTGCGACCCACACTAGTCCGCTGCTGCCTTTGGCCCAACACCAAGCTGCAGGAGCTCCACCGCAGACCCACTGACATAGAGCAACCTCACGGGTGCGTTGTGCAAACCTGGGAAGAACTAGTGGGGAGAAGGCATCCTCACAGAGGACTAATGGAATTCACTGACAAGGTTTTGTGTTATACAGTATAATCAGGTTAAAGCTTTATGAATAGCATCCGTCATGATGTCTCCCCTGGTCTCCTGCTTTTTACGTTCACTGTCATGTCTGTGTATGTGTGAGTGTGTAGATGACTGGTTTTATGGGGAAAGTAGATTGAGTTTTAACAAACATGAGCGTAAGCTACACATGAGCATCGAGGCATCTCCAAAGAATCTTTCTCTGCCACTGAATTCAATGTTTTTTCTGAGTTTCCATTAAAATGGTTTTCTCTGGAAAGATACTTCAGAATGGACAATATACTTTTGGTCATTTTGGCACATTATATCATCAGTACCCCAAGCCAAGGTAAATGCATTGGGAGGCATGGAGTATCTGAAACCAGATGTTCCCAATACATAACAACCAACTGGGCTGGGCACAGTTTAGCAAGCTGCTGAATTTTTAAGCTAACCAAAGGCCCTCCAGGCTTCCAAACCAATCCTCCATAACAATGCTTGAGGCAATGTCATACAGGGTGCATACCAATAGAGGTCAGCTATCACACACACACAGCTGTATGTCACTGTGAAGACATTTGCTGCAGAAGACAAAATAATTAGATGTTACTGAGAGTTGATGTTGCATGGCTAGTGGCCGACTGATTCAGAGGGAGAGAATAAATCGCTTGGGTTTAGTTTAACACCCGTTTACTTTTGTGTATACAATACACTATTACATTACTTTTCATTACATTATAAGCTCTTCACGCTTACTGTGTGTACACACTGTGAGCAATACAATCAACAAGTCACCAGCAGGCCATTCATTTCCTTTGGAGCTGAGTGACCCGGGGAGTTCGGCTGATGAGTGGATGGTTAACAAGCTTGTCGGTCGAGAAACGTTGGCCACGGCTGAACTTTTCGTGGTCATTGACTGTCAACAGCCAATCAGATTTGCGTGTTTCCTTGTTTCCCTACCAATGTGACTTTGTTTCATGAACAACAGTTACCTGTGTAAGTATAAGTATAAAATGGATGAGAAGTTGATTGCTGTCATTCAAAGCTTCCCAGTTCTCTACAGCTTTTATTTCAGTAAACGTCTCAAAAACAATGCTTGGAGAATGGTTGCATCCATGGTTGGGGTCGATGGTAAGCTTGAAAGTAATGTTATTGATTTATTTCTGTTTATTTTCGATTAATGCTACCTACTGTAAGTGCTTGCCAGCTAGCTGTGTTAACCTGTTAAAATGACTAACGCTATGGCAGGCCATACCAGAGCAGCTAAAAATAATGATTTGCCTGTTCAGAGCTTTGTAGCTGCACGAGACCTCCTCTAGGCGCTAGCAGTGTGTAGCCTTTGTTCTGTTATGGCTGCTGCACCACCAATATAGCATGAAGAGCCCAAAAAAGTCAATCAACAGCATAATAAGTCTTATTTGGCCCTCGTGTCAAGCATCCAGGGGATCCACAAGATGTGGATCCACAAAGGTGACAACAAACAGTTGCTGATGTTACTCTACAATCCCTTGATGAACCTACCTTGAATATCTATACCAACAGGTAAGAGTGAGATCATGGACACTGAAAGAAATTCCTGGTTTTACTTTGCTGTGTTTGTATACCTGTTAGAAGTAGGATTTTCACTTGGTTTTCAATCTTAAAATAAATGCCTGTTGGAGACTAAGAGACAAAATTACTGTTGATGAGCTCCTCTGTATGTATGCCAAACAATAAATTAAGTTAGAATGAAGCAGTTTTTGAGTGGTAGGGGATGAAACCCACTTATCTCCTATTTTCTCATCCTACTAATTAGACAACCCTGCTCAAAGGATGGGATCATCATTCCCAGAGACCAGAACTTGACAGACAGTGGTTTTTAAAGTGGCCCCCCTTCTCATGTGCCTGCCAATAGTTTTCCCACTGCAGCCAGCATCTTGTCTTTCCTCAGACTCCATCGGCATGCACAAGGTCAACGTCTCTTCCCCCTCACTACTGCGCGGGTCCAAACCTTGGTTCCAACAAATTCCAAAATCAAAGCAAATATTTACAATAGAGATTTCCTCTCCCCCACTCTTTAGTTTGGTATTTACCAAATGTCAAAATAAAATCAAAGGTAATGATTAATGAACTTCTCCAAAAAACTCCAGTCTCTCAGACCTCAAAAGTCTTTTTCCTGTATTGACCTTAACATGATGCAACAACAGAAAAGGAGTGATTGGCAAAATGGCAAAAGATTATATTCATGTACAACAGTTGAGAAAGGTTGACCAACATACAATGTGCTGAAATAATATTGCTACAGAATAAACTCAAAAGCACCCATACTGAGATTTCTACAGCAGTTGGCATTGCACCAATATATCTAATAAATATGGACAGCAAGGGGGAATCCATGGAAAAAGGAGTATTTGTTGCACTTGTAAAAATTGGGTATCAAGTTATACAATGCGATTCACATCCTTGGCTTTGGAAAATATTCTTTGGTGTCTTTTATTCTCACTCTGTTTGGATATGTAACTGTTATTGTGATTTCACTGGTAATTGACCCCAGTTCTGGCTGCACACCAACATCTCCCCAGTCGCTGGAAACTCTGAGCACTTGATTGTGAGAAGATAGCATCAACTTTCATTTCAAAGAACACGCCTACTTCCAATGAAAGGCAGAGTACCTCAGTAGACCTGAGGAAGCCAACACATCCTTCAATAAAGCCCTCAACCTTAACCTTCCTGTCTCTCACCGCAGTATGGGGTCATGATGTAAGGCTATAATGAGAGATTGTGGACAGACATTCACACAAGACCGTCTTTCATCCACTTAAGACGTTACTGTTCATTACAGTACAGAATGTCTTCCCTAAAATTATAGAACAGAAAAAAGTTTTCAGTCAAGGGTTTTCTGTTGTAGCTGTTTGAATGATTAAACGTTCTAGATAGTTATTTCAAACTTTATTAAGCCAAAGGTTCAAAGTTTTCCAACTGGCACTAGAATGGGACTTTAAACTGTAGTGTTCAATTACTGTATGGCAAATCTATGTACATGAAGGATGCACATGAATGCATGCATCCCATCGCACGCACACAGACAGACACACACGCACACACACGCACACACACGCACACACAAACACACACTTTCACTCACCTAGCAGCTGGCTGCAGATCCAGAGCAGGAGGAAGCAGTAGTACTCCATATGTCTGTCGGCTTGTGTGTGTGTGTGTGTGTGTATGTGTGTGCGTGTGTGTGAGTGTGTGCGTGCGTGCGTGTGTGTGCGCGCGTGTGTGTGTTGATGTCTGTGAGTGTGTATGTGCGTTGGGTGGGCTGAGGCAGAGAGACCCAGCAGTGTGCACTGTTAAAGATCCCACTCTGATTGACTGCCCTCCTAGTCAAAGTGCTCCCTATATCTTGGGGAAGTAGGAGGAGATTGTGGCTGCAGAAGGAGGTCCACTCTGACACAGCAGGCAGGAATCCACTCATTCAGCTCTGTTTGACTGAGATGTGTGCAGTGTGAATACTCAGAAAGGGTTCGTCTTTGGGCAAAACGTTTGTTGTGGAGATAGTGGACCACACAAGTTATACATGTAAACAAGGAGTTGTTGTCGAGATGCAACTTCCTAAGTCTTTCAAGGGTTGCAGGGGAAAACTGACACAAACAGACAGATACTCTATGTGCAGATGCAGTATGGCAAGGACATTACTGAGTTCACCCTACTTTTCACAGATAATTTTGTTTTTACAATTGATTGTGAAGAAACATACAGTAGACCAGCAAGGACACCAAACTTTTCCTTGTTTTAAAGCTCAAAAGCCCTCTGTCATATTGAAGCTATGCACCACACATGGTATCGTCATGGTATGACCACAAACTAACCAGTGTATTAACAGTGGAACACAAATTTGGGGTTTGCATGTTACCTCATACCCTTGCAGTTGAACCATCCAGTCCTAACTATGTATAATGATCTGACTCATGCTTTGTTTTGGGGGAACACATCAATTCCATTTGTGGCCTAGTAAATTATCAATTCACTACCTAACCACTATCTGCCATGTCAGTCCATTCTTTCTTCACATAGGCCTAATTTTTACTGTGGCTTAAAACATATTTTACTCTATGGCAATGATTGCAGATGATTTTTTATTAATAGAGTTTAGTTTAGCCTACTATTTTCTCAGTAGGTCTAAAGATATAGTGTAAGGATGAACCTCTAATCCATTCATCTTCATTTGCTTTGTTGTTGTCCCCTGTTTTCATCTCAATGCATTTTTTATGGGCTGTAAAAAAGCTCCTCCCCTATAGCTAAAGCCCCTCCCACCATTTATAACCATCCAGACGCAACCACCTCCGCCTCCCCCAGCAATGGGTGTGTATTACATAATATAGCAGAGGAACAGCAAGTTGAAAGACCCGCAGACCTGGCACGCCTCTTACATTGCCTTTTAAGGGGAAGGTGAAAAACAAGAAATAACTTTGGTATTGCTATTGAAAGATGGAAGAGCTTGAGACAGATCAAACGAGTTAAACTGATGCCACGTTAATTGTTTTTTTCCTAGACAGGTAAACGCATTTTAGGTTATCTAACATTTGTTATCTGGACTACTTCTACTGGGGAAACTATTCTAGCCCGACTAACTACATCTAATACTTCATTTCCATTGGTCAGAACCAGGCCGTGTGGAGCTGTGCAGGGCTGAGCCTGATAAAAGAAAAGCCCATTGGTTCATAATGTGTTCCATTATATACAAAGCTAATCGGGCTAAAATTATGTTGCATATCAGCTGCTCTTCTGTTATGCTAACCGTGGCTAAGTTTAGCTGACCGAGAAATGTAGTTTATGTTTCTGTATTCTGTTCTGTAAATATATGTACAGAGAGTAGCTACCTACTCTCTAGTTAGTTAGTTAGCAAATCATAGCTAGCTCTGTTCTATTTCTGATGATTATGGCAAAAGCCTTGCTAACACATATCAATCATTGGTTAGCATGGTCTGTTTTGGTAATAATCTATAGTTCACAAGCCCTAGCGTGTAATCCACGCAGATCCCCCAACCATCGCTGTGTTTCACTTTTAGCTGTGTTGCACTTTGCGTCATGTTTCTAGTATCATTATGGTAGAAGTCATGCCACATGGACATGAGAAATTTCTGCAGTTTCCATCATAACTATATTACTGCTAACTGACTCATGTTGTTAAAAGTTATTACAATCAGTGTTGAATCAATTGAGAATTGATTTGTTTCTCTCTGTGAGGGGGTCTGTACGCAGGTGTTCTCTTTATTTAGACCTAGATTCATCATTTATCATTGCACCTACAGCGGGTGCTATTTCACACAGGTCTTACATAGTATAATCTTAAAATATGTGTGGCTCTGGCCTCCCTGAGTCACTATCACACCCACTTTTTCAATGATAGCAATTTGTGATAGCAATTCAGGGAGGCTGGTTCCAGGCGACTTTTAGCCAAAACCGCAACACTCTAGATAATACCTCAATATATGAAGTAGTTTCCTAACAAATCTTAAAATCGGTTTCAAAATAGTAGCAAAGGTGCCACAGAAAACACAGCAACAGACCCTTCTCCCTTGGGTGTAATACCACTTTTATAATACTAATACTATTACAACTATTACTGCTGCAACTATTACTGCTACAACAGCTACTATTACTACTGGTGCTGCTACTACTGCTACTAATAATAATAATAATATTTTTCTAATAATAATAATATCATTGTCATTGCCATAATCATAATCTAGACCAAATTGGATTTCACTGAAAAATAGAAATCTTACCCATCTGCTTGCGGCTACTACACTTATATCACAAACAGATTGGAACAGTGACTGTGAAGTTCCTGGAAAAGTCATTGTGATGGGAATGAAAGACCTCAAATATCCAGCTTCGAGAGTCTGTAAGCAGCTGTCTGTCTGACTGTGTGTAAACACTGACCACCATACATCATCACCTCTATCAAGCACTCCCTGCTTGTTTGCAATTACAATCACTTTCTCTTTTCAGGACAGAACACTAATAGATAAGGCAAATTAAGGCAGCGGTTTGTGCTGCAAACATCCTGGATAATCGAGCCTTCAAAAAAAAAAAAAAAAAAAATCAAGGCTTGCTTTCATTAAGGGTGCTTAAAAGCTCATTGGGTTTTTCTCCCTCATCACTTCTCTTCTTGTTCCTTCTTTCAAGTCAGGAAATTAAGCCCTGTACCTCCTGCTGGTGCCTGCATATGTCTGCTTTGCAGTGTTGATATAGGTATGAATGGCCAGAGTTCTTGAAATGAATTACTGAAGCCACTGTTGCATTAGAAGAGTCAAAACTAGCGATATTTCATGGTCAGATACATGCTTATTGCTGATAGAGCTTGGAGAATTAGCTAAAGCCTCCATAGAGACCAAAGGTAGCTGTTTGAATTTTCCAGCCAAGTTAGATAGCCAAAAGAGAGAGAGCTTAAAGAGATATATAATATTATATTTAAGAATATTTTCATTTGATGTTATGGTCTTTCCTTTGTCAAGTCAAGTCCAACTTTGTTTGCAATTGGTTGTGCAGCAGTAAACATTAGTAATTTTCTGGTTAAACCAAAAATTAGTATTAGTTCATTTAACAGGCTCAGTGCCATTATGCTGTTCTTCTTGCTCAAAAGCAAGACTAAAGAGTTTACCAGATCATATCATGAGCATCATTATTTCCCCAAGCAGACTAACTAGGCAACAAATGAGAGAAATATTCTGAAAGGCAGCTTACTTTGCCTCTCAAACCCCGGAATAAAACATTCACAAATTGGAAGGAAAACTGAGGAGGTTGAGGGGGGGTTGGTAATCATTATTGCATAAAACAAGTTCAACATAAACATAAAAAGTTTCATAACAAGAATTGCCTTAACCAGTATTGTGGGTACAAACTCATTGCTCAAGAATCTCCCACTGTCAGCTTGACAAATGATAAATCGGAGAGGACCCTACAATTAAGATTAAGGTCTGTTGCTCTGAATGGAGGCAGTGTGCCAATGCAGTTTAAGGAGTTGGGCTCTTTCTGTCAGTATTTCCAGACCGGGGGGGTGGGCAGTTCTCCCTGATGCTGTTCTGCTGACCAAAATTGCCATGTGGATATTTAGCTCACTTTCAGGAAGGGGGAATTGGGGCTAGGGGTACCAAAGGGGAACTAAAAGGAGTGTGAAAAATTAGGTTTTGAAACCCTATTCCTTTCCCCTCCTCCTGAAGTATAAGCTGTACAGGGTCCCACTGTGAAGTGCAGCTTGAAATCAATACTGAATGGGAGCTACACTTACCTCACCTTTTCAGGGCCCTTTCTGACACCATGCCACAACTGCAAGCAATTACCCCAATCACCCCTGGATTATCTGTTTGTGTGTGATATATGGCTGTCTGTTCGGGGGAAAGACAGGAGCTTGAGCCAGGCGCAGGTCAGGTCCACTGGGATCAGAAGAAAAGCAGCAAGTAACTAACCTCCACTGGTGTTCAGGCATGATGCATGTTGAGACCTGCATCTATCACTGATCATAATGTTGTCAAGTCTGACACCTCCCCGCCCTGGTCTCTGTTTCTTTTGCTCAACTGTTGCTTTTGTGAGGCATGAGAGGGGCGATAGATGACCTAAGCTCAAAATTAGACAGCTGCAAGGTTGTGCCTAATAGTCTTTTAAACTGTAATTTTGAATTGATTTGAAACATGTAGCCATAGCCATTGTCAGTACTTGCTTGATTACCAGTCCATCCTTTAGTAAATCTTTCTTTGAGCCAGAGCTGCTGATTCGAAACCAACCAGTCACTGAGGTTTTTGTGGCAAGTAGAACAAACCATCTCTCTCTCTCTCTCGCTCTCTCTCTCTCTCTCTCAAGCAACAAGACAATGTGGGTGAATGTTGCTTCTTTTGACACACAATGAACCAGTTGGGAGAGCAGATTATAAACCTCAGGTTCAAATGTGAAGCCTCAGCCATCCATAGATACCAGAAGCTCCATATGCAGTCGTTATGCTCGCTATCCCATAGAAAACCTCCTTGACCAAACCGACTTCAAAACCTCTCCACATACAGTACTATGGCCAAGGACATTTCTTGGAATTCCTTCTTCAAACATTCAACTGTACACGCTGAAGCCTATTGCCTGTGGAGATGTTTCTTTCCGCAAATCACAGCCAAGTAAGGTAACGGCAGGATGCAAAGAACAAATGATTTTTATAGCAATACAGCACACACTCAAAAAGTCCTCCGAGGAGCCTGTGATTCTTCTTTCCTATACTTTCTTTTTAAATGACAAAAAAACAGAAAACTGTTTCCCCACCTCAAATGACAAATGCACATATAAGTGAATAAATGATCTTTGAGAAAACATTATGATTTCAAAGTAAGTGTATTTTAGCCTTGGTTATGTATGCACTTAGATGGTAAAATAATGCATTTTGGTGAATCATCCTTCAGGAACGAAGGGAGAAGGTCCACCAGTGTTGGAGCGATTCAAGCAATGAGAGGGGGTTTGGATGGGGAGAACATGTGAGTGACGGGATACTGGCCGGGAGGAATTTGGTGGTTTCCAGACTGCCATGCAGAAATCCTGTTACATTGGAGTGTGCAGACAGTGTTTTTTTATTATTATTATTTGGGTTACAGTGTAGTCTGTAGTCTTTCTTTCTTTCAGTCTCACATTAAGCATTTGGTTTGAGAGGACTGTTGTATGAAAGGGATACAGGGTGTGTATGCTCCACCTTAGCAAAATTATACTGTGATGAGTAAATAAGTATAGGATGGATCTGTCTGTGCGTGTGTGTGTGTGTGTGTGTGTGTACATGTACTTGTGTAGGAAAACATACAGTATATACTATAGGTTTAGATATATGCATTTGTGTGTCTTTGAGGCTTTGATCCTGAAATTCAGGATCCATTTGACAGAAAACAACAAAGTGGAGATTGAACTGGACCAGTTGTTGCTCCAGTTGCTCTTTGTTCACACTGTAGATGTTTTCTAAGGATGACATTTAGAATAAACAGTCAATCATATTTGTAAACTCAATCTGAGATCTATGGCTTTGAGCTTCAAAGCCTGCCTACCCATAGCTGAGCTGAAGTGGAAATACGTAATACATCCCACATATTATTACGTCCAGGAGACTTTGTATGCTTTGGAACTGCAAAACGGAAATGCATAGTTATATGCTGAGAATGTGAGCTGTTAGTCTCAGGGTAAATAAGCAGAATAAGATGGGCGCCTGACCAGCTCGTCTGTTCTCGTCATTCATTTTCTCTACCCGCTTATTGCTATTCCAGTCCATGGGCTGGAGCCTGTCCCAGCATGCATTGGGTAGACGGCAGGAAGACACCCTGGGCAGGTCACAGACACTCATACGTATCGGGCATGAACAAGTCTCTAATTCATCATTTGAAACATGGGAGGAAACCAGAGGAAAACCACATGGACATGCAAACTCCACATTTGATTCTATTCTATTCTATTCTATTCTGTCCTGTCCTGTCCTATCCTAATCTATTCTATCCTATCCTATCCTATCCTATCCTATCCTATCCTATCCTATCCTATCCTATCCTATCCTATTCTATACTATTCTATTCTGTTTTTATTTTACTTTGTTAAAATGGGGGCTGGTCAGAAATGGGCTTCAAGAGGTGATTTCACATCATTCAGTCAGTAGAAAGACACTTCACTGCTCAGTACCTGCACAGTTATTAAACTCTATCTAAATCCTCTACAATTCATGTCTGTTCTTCATTGTGTGGCTCTTTAATGTAATCTTCACACATTAGCAGCAAACTTTCACACAACTCCCACAATCCTCTCCTCGTACGCAGAAAGAACTAAACGTCATCACCACAAATGTGCTGTGGGACTGCACTTGTTTAGCCTCTGGACACAACTATTTTTTCTTCTGAACATGACATTAAAAGTCCCTTGGTGAACCCCTAAGACACCACAGTATTTATCCTATTATCCACACTCAACTCTATGCAGTACAACCTAAATAAAGATAAAGAAAAACTTTAGTTGAAGCGTCTCCTGTGCATTTGGTTGTGCCCATTCCTCTGTGTTATTAGTTACTTAGTAGTTTGTCAGGGGATAAATCCATCAGCCTCAACAGACCTTACTCAGCATTTCTGACATTTGGCGTATTACCACATATGCCAACATTTGTTACTGGATCCACAGTGGAGGTCCAAAGCAATTTAGGAGTTTGAGAGGGAAGCAATTGTCACAGGAACCATAAAACCTAGGAAACGCAATGGGTATCTGCAGTGCAGCACTAGTGAGAGAACTTCAGAGTAATGTTTTTTTGCCAAGATCCAACCTAACTTACTTCCCTAACGCACTGTTCAGCTCTATTTACTTGATTACCGTATGTCCAGTGAATTAACTCAACAGAAGAAGGGGCTCTTGATAATTGATACAATCTCATTAGTAATTAGATGCTCATGGAAAATCTCATTTTGTAGTAAAAATCAAAATTAAAGAGGCATACACAGATTTTAGAAAAAGAGGGGAAGAAATGTTTCAGTCTGAGCTCGTGTGAGTCATTCTAACTTTTCCAGATCTCTGGCAGACGATCCTGCAGGTTGAGTTGTGCCAGTAGCAATAGTGGGAAATAGACTAATGTGGAAACTGCAGCCACACGCCACAAGATGGACGACAATGGAACATCACACAGCTCACGCATCCAGAGTAGTCAGGGCAAAGCCGTCTCTCTCAACACCCGGGTTAAGCACAAAGTCATATATGCTACATGTCAACACTTAGGTCTATTCATAATCTCAGAAAAACCTCCCGCCTCCAAGTAGATGTTACAATACAGTGTTGTCTGTGACAGTCAATCGTCTGCTACAAGTCACATCCTTTGTCTTCCTTCTCTAAAGGCTGCACACAAAACAATCAAAACTGACTTACACTCACCACATTCCTATATCCAATCAAGCAATTCACAACCTATAAGTCAACCCATGGAGACTCTGAGGTCATACCGCCCTGTGGTATAAAATAAACTTCCTCCGTCACGTCTTCATCATGGGAGAACACATACTCCTGTTTCATTGCGTTTGCATTTACATTCATTTGGAGACAGATGGAAAAAGTGTATTGGGGGGAAAAAAGCTTCTTTCTCCTTTTGGATCTCAGTGGAAAACCAAACTGTCTACCATTTTCTGTATGTAATTATTAGGTTTTGAGAAGCTTATACATAATTATCTACTGCAGGTTGACCGCTCAAACACCAAGCTAAGTCCCTCTCACAGAGCTTTTAAATGCGCTCCATATGACGGCGCATCAACGGATAATGTAACACATCTTGTGGTGTGGTATTTCCAACAGGAACGTCTATCTGCGATGGTTTTTTTTTTTGTTGTTCTACACCCTGGCAGCTACTGTTCAAACCGGGGCTTTAACTTGCTATTTATTTTTGCACCAGACTTGGCAGTTAGGTTGACAGATTCGGTTTCACTAACTATGTTTGTGTTTTTTAAAGAACTATTTCATTTGGCAGGGAAAAGGTGTCTGCCCTAAATGGGTTCTCGTCCAATTATAGTTTGTACATTGTGTTCAAAATAGGACCTTGAAAAAGCCTCTGGCAGGATGAGAGTGAGGGCCCTGATGAGTACTTAGTGAGTACACTTTAAGGTAATACGTAACCCACATTCCAGACAGAGGCTGGGATTTAAAATAAAGGCCGACAACGTGCTTACCTCAGCACAAACTATACTGTACACCGTGTGTACATAGAAACTGAAGTAAAGGACGTCTGGTATATTGGAAAATAATATGAATGGGATAATGATTATATGCCACATTACGGAAACAGACACACTGTGAGCTATTACTGACACACATCTTATAGGTTCACAGTAGTGTCTTACATATGAAAAATGTGGCGTTTCAACAATAACAACTATTTATTGCTAAATGTGGGATGTAAGGGGACGTGGTGCAGACATTTTAGACATGAAACATGCGCACAATTCCATTGTCATCGATGATGAGAGATTGGCGGCATGCAATGTTTCACAAATCTTCTATAAAATCAATGTATGCATTGGTATGGCGCATGGTGACACAATGGATATGCTGTGGCAAACTTTCAATCAAATTTTTGCAGCAATACTCAGTGAAAAAGGAAATTGTTACTAACAGCAATTGGATATATAATTGTGTTTGTTAACCTGATTGGGATCAGGCCACAGAAACACTGCAATGATATAATTCACATTTGCAATAAAATTTCAAACAAACATGTTCTGATTCATCATCAGTGTAGCAACTCCAGACTTCGCAAACGGTTTCACAAATAAGTGTCTTAGTTTGGTGATTTCAAGGTTTGGGAGAGATTTGTTCATGTTCACAAATTCTGATGGAGCTATGAACTAAATCATGAGAATATCTGGATTCTTACACGTCACCTTTGGTGATATTTATAGATACATATACACACAGACTCACACAGACACCACAGCTGTGTATGCCAGACACACTACAAAATAAACACATAATGAACATCACAGACCCCCCAAAAAAGAGCAATGACTAGCTTCCTGAGTTCCTAAAGTCAGCCTTGGAAAAAAAATCACAGCCGTCTTTACAAAAAAAGGACTAGAAATATAGCTGGCTGGCCCATTTTCACTCTGCCAAACAGCTGGTGTCCAGGAATGAGATGTTTAGCTGGAAATACCAACTCAGACTTTCAAACTTTTTCCTACTGCTCTGTGATTTACCGTAGAAATAGGGCACCGTTCCAGGAGTGGGGTCAAGAACCGCAGAGGGTCCCTGCACACTGAGTGTCTTTCCTCTGCCAGGCGCAGGTAAATATGCCTCCTGTGGATGCTGACAGCAGTAGCCCCTGTCCAATTACACTGTTTATGAGCTCTGAGGCCATTCTGGTCCTGTAGACTTCTTGTTATATATATGACTTCAGTTTCAAGATATGACTGTGGTACAAGTCTTATGTGGTCTGTCTTTGAGTCTGCCGGCTTTTGCATTGGTCGCATGCTTTTAGAAAACTTTAATACCTCATTTCTGTCATCATCTGCGGTTTAACCAGCATGTATGCTTGAATACAAGCACACAAACCCATCTGACATAATGCTGCAGTTACCATGGTAACAGCGCATCATCATCTTTATTTTTTGGTCTGAAAGCCAGATAATACATTACATGACATTACAGGCATTTAGCAGACGCTTTTATCCAAAGCGACTTACAATAAGTGCATTCAACATAGATAGGTAAAAAACTACTAGTCACCAGAAATTGTAAGTGCATTTCCTTCCTAAACAAGCATCTCAGAGCAGAACCAGTGCTAAGGTAAACGTGCAATAAGTTAGCTACCTACTTTTTATTGAAACAAATGACAAATAAGTGAAGCAAATAAAGATTATTATATGATATTGATTGTGTAATATCCCTGTGATAGCCCTACATTTTCACTAGAGCCTCTATCCAGTACCTCTGTTGTACATTATTACATCTTAAATAAAAAGTAGGTAGCTAACTTATTGCACTTTTACCTTAGCACTGGTTCTGCTCTTAGATG
>OOFE01011042.1:0-11023 GCA_900323365.1 Monocentris japonica
CAGAAGCCGTCTCTACTGTGGGAATGAACAGAGGAACACAGGATTATCAGCTCCCCCACTGATGGAGAGAGAGAAGAAAAAAGAGAGAGAATGATAGAATGACAGCGAGAGAGAAAGAGAGCGAGGTAATAGGGATGAAACTAGGAGGGATGGAAAAGGGAGAGAAGAAAAATGTAGTTCCGCTCCAGACTGCCATCTGTCGGAGGCGGCGAACGTCCGTGATCCAGGTAGCCATCTGTAATATTTCATTTTTACTAGTTGTTGAACAGGGAGACTCTTTTTATTGTTGTCTATCCATCCTACTTATGGGACACATCGTTGTGCGGCATCACTTATCAGGATGCCTCAGTCTGTCTGCCCCCACCGCCATCACCACGTCCCTCTGCTGTCACCTGTCATCTGTTCTCCCTCTACTACCCCCCCCATCTCATCTATCACCTTTTCTCTCCCTGTCCCTCCAAAGCCTCCTTCCTATTTTACCATTCTTCTTCATCTATTCTCTCTCTCACCTACCTTTCTCTACCTCTTTCACTTTGGTTATACTCTTTTTCACCCGTTTGCAATTTCTCTCTCTATCACACAAACACCGACCGTGTCTTCTGGCCCCTCCTCTTCCTCTGAATATACATTGCTTACAGTCCTCTAATCCTCCTGGTCTCTTGCTCTATCTGCCTGTCTCTCTCTCTCCTGTACCGTTGCTCTACTCTCTGTCCACTTCCTATATGTTTCATCATCCTTCCTCTTCCCTCTTCCCTCCCTGTTTTATCCTTCTTCTGTTCTCCCACTTCTCCATATCCTAAACCACTCATGTTTTCTATATTTCTTACTCTACTCTGGCATCTTTCTCTCTTCTACTTCCCTCTTTGACCTATGTCACAGAAAAGTTGATGGAGATGATGAAGAAGAAGAAGAAGAAGAAGCACTTCTTCCTAAAAGGCTCTACGTGTAGCATTTTAACATCAATAAATCATGACCAAATTAATTGTGAGACATTGGTAGCTTCTATCAGCCTTTACACTGTATTTTATATTGTGTGGCGCCAGGTCAGATTTAGGGACTCCTCTGGATTGCTTTATGGCACAAAACAGTGCAAACTGAACTGAAGCTTTCAGAGGTTGCAGAGGGTGGAGCGAGTGAAAGGTAGAAGGAGAAATTCCCACTTCCCACATTTATCCTCTTCAGTAAAATGAAAGAGAAAACCTTTTACTGAAGAAGCAGCATCTGCTTCTGACCAGAAGCAGCAGGGTTTATGGGAAATGTGGTCTTCATCATCGAGAAACACCAGCACTAACAATACCACTGGCGTGAGATAGGCGCTACCAATCGTTTTGACCACAATCTCATCTGTTCACAGTAATAATACCAAGATGATACAATTAATGTGACAATGATACATTGATGTTTAAAAGTGCTACATGTAGTGCCTTTAAAATACTTAAACATTCACTGTGGAGAACAGATTACCACACCTCTTTTACCCCTCTACTCTCTCTACCTTCTCTATCTCCTCCATCACCTTTCCTCCTCCTCTCTCCCTCCCTATGTGGAGCAGAATGAGTAATGATCAGTTGCTATGTCACACACCAGACTTTCTTTCCCTGCAGCCACATCCAAAATTAGCACACACACACACTCATGTGCACTCTCTTCCTCTGCAACCGCAATTGAAATTAATGCACACACACGTATGCACACATATACACAAATGCACAGACACACACATGCACAGAAACGCACGTGCAAGCAAAGTTATTCACACACACACACGCACACAAACTCACACACATATGCACCCACAGAGAATGGAGCGTCGCCTCCCTCCATTCCTTGTGTGTAATCTGGAGCCAGAACATTATGAACTCTTCCATTTACATCTTGAACAAAAGCGAGAAGATGTAATTAGAACAAATGATCCGCCCCTAAACCATTGCTCTTCTCTTCTCCTGTGTGTTTGTGTGAATGTATGCAGTTCTATGAACAGGGTGGTGTCGTGGTGTAGAGGGAGACGGTGCTTCAACGGGTGGGTTCATGCCCCACGATGGCGAGCATCTGCCCTGCTGAGGCGTCCTTGAGCAAGACACTGGTTCCCTGCCAGCAGAAGGGGCTCTGTTCTGCAGCTGATTCTCGCTCTGCCAAGATTCAGACAGAGATGAAAAGCTCTGTAAAGACACAGTCAGCTAATCTTCATGAATGTTCCACACTAATAACCGTTTTAACTCTTAAGTTTCATTGTTACTTGCAACCGAAGGCATACAACCCTGATTGGTCGCTGATGGTGTTTTCTGTGCAGCAGCCCTCTCTGCTGGAGAGAAGCAGTTACTGCAGGTTTCTACCGTTTCCTGAGTTTATTTGTGCATGTGAGAGATACTCTATTGATCCTCCATGGACAAATTTACTTTTTTCCTTTGCTTTCGCTTTCCTTTTGCCCCCAGTTTCCCCCCTCCACAGGAAGGTCAGGGGTAGTGCATACAGCGCCCCCTAGAGCTAGTGGAGCTAGTTCAATGTCTTGTTGCTCAAGGACACATCAGCAGGGTGGATAGGACAGTTCCTCTACTCACTACGCCACTCTGCTCAAACCTGGCCTCAGCCACTCACAACAACCTGTTCTCTGATTCTGATCTCAGGGCATATTGGAGGTTTTTTTTGGACTACAAACGCTGGTCAGATGACATGAATTTCACAATGACTGAAGAAGTAAAAGTGTTCCAAGACCAACACTCATACTAATATTTTAATCATACTGGCCCAGATTGATTTCAGTAATAAAGTCATCAAACATTTACAACAATGTCTAGATTTACAAAGGCTCATAACAGTTGGTTTTGATCTGAAGTGAAAAATATTGGATTGTTTATGGTCGATTCCTGCTTGACAGCCACAAGATCAGATCTGAACTATAACGGGTAAAATATCTTTCTGCTTACAGCACAACACATTACAATAGACACCACACACCTAGATGGAAAAAATGACTTTATTGACAGCTGCTGATGAATACAATGGTTGACACAAATATATTGTTTTTGGGAAATCCAATATTTATATTTTTCATATTTACAATAAATGTCAAAGGCAGAGTTTAATTCCAAAATCAGATATGCACCATTTTAGAAATTTGGTACAAATTGGCACAAACATTGCTTTTTTCTTGAATGTATGTATAGCATTTTGTAATGAAGCACTTCAAGTATTCAATATTTTGTCTCCAATACTGGTAAACTGTAAACCTAAGCTTAATTTTCCTCACTCCTCTGAAACCAAGAGGGCAGGTATGGTCAGAAGCATGAAAACTGGGACGATGAGCTTTTTTTGCTGTTGAATCATTTACAATATAATATGGATTTGGCATTAAAGGGTGAATATGAGGCTAAAGAACAGACTGTCACATTGTGATAAAGGGTTTTACTTAGCCTCCATGTCAAGCCCCATTAAAACAATGGCACCAGCAAAAAGGCCCACTTTAGCTTTGTCCCAACACTTACTTTTGACTGGCTGTCACAGAAAGACTCAATAAAGCCCACTGGAATGACTTGAACTAGTCCTTCACAAATGTCATCTGACTTCTGCTAGTTATATGGTATCTGTATATAATCTCATTTTGCACATTTCCCACACCAAGCTATCATTTCACCGTGTGCAGTCATGTGAGTGTTCAGTCTCACATGGTCACGAGATTCTGATAAAAAAAAAACAACAACAACTCTTCACTGTAGTAGTCAAGCACATTAACATCATCTCACAGAAACAGGACACCACATGGCAGGCCAATAAATATCAGACCATGAAAGAAAGGAGGAGATAAACCATAGAATGAAAACCTGAAGCCTGCAGAAGCAAAATTCTGTTCTCCACTTCTTTAAACAGCCCAATGCATCTGCATGCAGCTGTGTGGTCAAAGAGTCTGGAGAGTGAATGTCATTCCCCAGCAGTGGAACAACCTTCAAACTCCCGCAGAGCAGCAGAGTCTCTCCATCTTCCATCACAGGCTCAAAACGTATCTTTTCAAGAAGTCTGCCTAATGAATCTCTCCCATCTCCTCTGCTCACTCTAATTGCTTTCAGAATATTTCTTCTGTCTCTTCTTTGCTCTTTTTTTTATTTCTTTTTCCTAGCACTTTTCTTTACATGATCATTCTACAGTCACAGTAATGTTGTCAGGGCACCGTGATCCTGACCTTTCCCCTCCCCACTATTGTCTGCTTGTAATTTTGGTCATCTAAGAAATTAAGCTTATTGTTACTGTTGCGCTCATGATGAGTGTCAGCTACTGAGAAAAATGTGTCATGTGATGTGACGCATCACCTCAAAATACTGTTTTCTACCATGAATGTACAAACAGTACTTACAGTATTTAGTTCATGAGATTTGAAATCAACACTCACATTCCAAACAGATCTGTGTGGTTCTTCATCTCAAGGATTATTAAATTATAACTCTCCACTGTCGTTTGACTCATCTTAGCAAGTGATTCATACTTGCGCTGGCAGATAACTCTGCTGGTTTCCACTTTAATTCAGTCTGTTTATAGAATTTTGCTTCATTATTATTTCTTTTAGTCATATTATTGTGGAGCAAGTGAAGTTTCTTTGAAACTAGCAAAATGATCTGCCAGTGCAATAATTTAATTAGACTTCAATTACATTGAAATGTGCTTGAGAAGTGTGAATACTAGATAGAAATGTTGGTTAATCTAAGTTGTTAAGAGTAGGATCTCCCTTCTTCCAAGAGCGAAAGAGAGAGAGAGAGACCCCTGGTGTCCTTTAATAACATGTCTGACAACCAGACGGAAAAAATCACTAACACCTGGATCCCACCAATTCACTAAGAGTGAGGGACAGAGAGCGAGAGGAGAGAGGAGAGGAGAGAAGAGAGAGGCCTAAGGCAACATGGCACCATAAACACAGTAGGACATACATACAGTAATGAGGTTAGTTCCCAAATGGCACCCAACTATTCTCCACACAGTGCCTGCACTAGTTTCCATTCTAGCCCCCACCTACACAATGCAGTGCACTTCATGGCAAGCACAGCTTTTACACTGAGGGGTATTTTTTCATAATGTATAAACTCTGAACTCTGCTGTGACCCTGCTAATGCCAGGAGATTCTCTTACCACTGAAAAATTCATCAAATCCAAAAGGATATGTATCTGGGTGAAGGTTTCCCTACAACAGTCTTTTGTACAAATGAAAGTAAGAAACGTTTTCTCTCCTGGAGTCAGTTTCTTTTTGTACTTCTACAGAAATTTTCATTCTGTCATAGACGTTTTCTACATTCACTCATTTTTTGAGCTATTATCCCTGATCAGAAATACACAGATTTTTCAGTCCTACATGAATTTCTCTCCCAAGACCCCAAGCTGTTACTGGGAAAGGTAAACATAGACAGACTTCAGAGGAAAACTGAAGGAATGTGTTGATGAAATCCTATTTCTCACTGCAAGCAACATTATTGCTCCGTCCCCAAGAGGAGTCACACATTTTTGTTCTCTTTTCAGCCATCAGAGGGTGCAAGGGATGATCTGCCACCCGCTTTATTAAGATAAATATGCTTATTCAGTTCTACATTACAACATTAAATGAAAAGAATAGGCTGCATCAGCTGCTATAGCGCTGCATTTCAATTACAGCTTTAATGCTGTGACATCCAGGTATAGTATGTGCAGTATGTAATATCTAAAAATAATAATAAACTTTATTTGTATAGCACTTTTCAAAATAAGTTTCAAAGTGCTAGCTACACTGAGAGAACAAAACATTATTGTGTTCATGATTCCTTATTGATTTCACCTATTAAACCCACTTCAGTCATGAAGGGCAGCTGGAGATGAAGGCGAGGAGACGTTAAAGAGGGTTTCTAGTCCTCTTGACTATCATGGACATGGGTTGTGCAGAATGGGGTGCAACTCAACAACTCAGTGTGTTTGGAACTCATGATCAGATGGGTCTCACTGTTCTCAGATATCTCACTGTGTGTTGTTAGAGGAGCAATAAATCATACTGAGAAAACAGCAGGGCTAAACATATTGCAGAAAAAGCCACAGTGGAGTCATATATTCTCTATTTTGAATAGCAACAGTTCCCAGAAATCTTGAATGAAAAATATGTGGCCTATGACACAAAGTTTCCTTGGAAACTGATGATCATTCACTCCTTCCAGGGAAGGCCAGACAAGCACTGGCAGTAGCAGCACGCAGACTAAGCAAAAATCTAGTGACTTTACATTGTACAAATGTCACCCCTCTGTTAGGACACACAGGCAGACAATAATTATATTGTGAAACATTCAAAGGGCTACTGTTGGAGGAGACTGACCTATTGACAAATGCTCTGTTTTTCTTGTTCTTGTTTTTCACCCTCAGGGTAAAAATGTCCACAGTTCATCTATTCAAAGTATAGCCACTTTCTAGCTCTCTGTTGCTCTAGTGACCAACAGAGAGCCAGACCAGACTAATGTAGAGAAATCTGGTCAGCTTTCACTGTTTCACAAGTTATTCCTCTCCATCATTACATCATTAAAGGTCCCATATTATAGGAATTCAAATTTTGCTCCATTTGTACACAAATGGGATCAAATGTCAACAACATTGTTAAAATTTGATTTTGTTTGAGTTGTTGAATTTAAAGTTTAAAGTTGCTTTTTCAAAAAGACATCCTTTTCAGGCAGTTTCAGACCAAATCCAGTTGTGATACGTTTACTGGCGTTAGTGGGGGAGCCCTGATTGGCTCCCCCACTAACGCTAAAGAATTCCTGAAATCCGTCCAATCAGGCCAGGTTCTCACATTTGAACTTGAAAGCCTCCAGTTGTTGTCAGGCGATCAGGGTCCAGTTTTGTGACTGTTCTGCCTGTGAGGACTCAACTCCAAATTCATTAAATTAAATGAATTCAACTAATTCACTTTTAACTAAATTACATTTATTTACAAAACATCATGAAGAACATTACACTTATCCTGAGTGTATGTACAGAACTGAATAATGTGGGACCTTTAAATTCCAGTTTTTCTTCACAGGCCTGTTTCCATTCCATAAGCGGTCCTCCTTAGTATTATGACGTACCAAAGGTTCCCTCCCTTGCTTTGGTTAGCAATTTTGATATGTACAAGACCATACAAACACTATATACACTGATGACTGCAGCAGGTTAATGCGCCTTTCATGCTAGCAAGTGGATGAGTCTCTTCCCAGCCTTGAGCCGCTAGTCCTGGAGCAGACTACCGATGGAGCCAAATCAAAAGAGAGCTTGTGATGTGGACAAAGGTTAGTATTTCTACCAGAGGAGTAACTTGAAGCGACTTCTCCACCTTTCAGAGTGCTCCGGTTTGACACTGCAGGTTGTCTTCTTGTCTTCTTGTAGCTGGAGAATCTCTTGTGTTTAGTTCATTTTGATTGGAGTCCATCACTTCTGTCTTGCTTATGATCCCCCTCCTCTTGTATGTGAGTATATATCTGTGTGCACGTGTGCATGTGTTTGTGTATGTGTGTGTGTGTGTGTGTGTGTGTGTATCTACATTCAATACCCTGTAAAATTGGCAGGTGTGTGTAGGTGGAGTGTGGTGAGGTGTACTCCTGATCCTGGAGCAGTGAAGCTGTAAGCTGCATACGCCACAGCAGAGCCCAACATCAAGCCTGTCATATAGGAGACTGTCATAGTGTTTCCTAGAGGTTATCAGACAGAGACAGAGAGAGAGAGCAGTGAATGACCATGAAAAATAAGCAATAAAGAGAAAGAGTAGGAAAAAAGCATATTTGGGATGATAATACAAAGAAAGAAAGCAAATGTACACATCAGACTCCCTGACCTGTTTAAACTTGGCTGACATTAATCCATTGTCCATTTATGTCGCTTCAAAGATAATAGCTAATAGCTATTTGTAGCCTAGGTCAATGTCTTTCCCATATTCTTCATCTGCCACTTCTACTGCTTCATAGGAGCAATAGCATGTCCATATTGAATCGATTTTTAAAAATTTTAGATGCCATTTTCTTAAGTCAGCTATTACATTACCATTAAAAACCCTAAAGTGACCAAACGTAAATGACAAGACGTCACATCGAGGTATTTCCAGCACAGCTACAATGGAGCTTTAAAGCAGAAAATGTTTCAACGTGACTCTCAACGATCAACGAACAGTAACCGTCAGGTTTTGGTGTCAGCCCCTCAGAGCAAGGGATCCTTTTTAGACTCACCATTTTGCACCAATATTCAACAATCAATAAAATTTACAATCGATACAATGTTGTGTTTTGAGTGAGGGTTATTGTTATTGTTCTCTCCACCTACATGCATAACTCACACAGCTGAATGCCACAAGTTCAAACCCCCAGAAAGGCATTCTGGGAAATGTAGGAAATCAGTAACTGAAGTAGGAATAGACAAGGAAGGTTGAGGGAAAGTAGATACAGCAAAAAGGTAAATTTCAACACAAAATAATTCCTGGAATGCGTTGAACATCACAGATTGATGGTATGTAACAGTGTAAGAGTATTCAAGCGTGGAATTTTCCTTTAATACAAACATTTTTACCATTTAGATAAACTCGCTCACACTTAAGCATGTTATAAACTGTTCCTACAAATACTGTACACATGCACACACACGCTCTCTCTCACCTGCCAGCTCCCTCTGTTCGGGTGGCACCTTTCCGGCTGCCTGTATCATTGGCACAGACCCAAAGTATCCGTTGGTGACCCCCATGAGGAGGGAGAAGAGACAAGGCCAGGCAGGGTGGGACAGTGTAGGGGCGTTGGCCGGGTACACACACATGACAAACAGAGGAATGAAGATCACCCTCAGACAGGAGAAGAAGAGCAGGCGGCCTCCAGACCAGTCGTACGGCAGTGCTGCCAGGATCTGGAGACAACAGAGGGTTGATTTGTGATCACGGATAGCACTGAAGTAATTCTCTAAATGATAGGACTGCCTGCAACTGACTGCTTCCCCAGAAAGCACCCTGCCAGACAAGTATATGAATAATAACTCAAACTCTATTCCTTTCTCTTATCATGACTTTTATTGTTACCTCCTAGCTACCTTCATTTTCTTTTCCCTTTTTCTATTTAATTTCTCCTCTACTTCCTTATCTCTTTTTTTTCCATTTCAACAAAATGCTACATTTGCCATGAAGACATATTTTTCCCCTCAAAGTCAAATTTATGACTCAAGGACAAGAGATAAGGTTTAATTTCTGAGTATTGAGATAAAGCCTCTTAGCAAACTGCAATTATCTAAAAATAAACCAAACCTTTTTCCATTCTTACTTTCAGGTCCAATAAATGGGGCGCCTCCTTTTAACCATTTCACAAGGTCAAGTCCTACATTAATGTACATGAAGAGTGCCTTCCTTCCTCATAAAGCACTCTCTTTACTGGTTCTGCAGTGCAAGGAAGCTTGGTGTACAATTACAACCCAGTGTCTGGCTTTCCAAAAGAAGAGCACAAGTTCATTCTCTGTCCACTGCCATAGAATTAGGAAAAGATGGTCTCAGCACTACAGCGCAGCTTTGGAAAACCCAGCACAGGATTTTCCATGGCTACAAACATTCTATCTCAACTTTCTATCTCAAGTGCTTTTCTAACCACAGGATTGGACACTCCTAACACCAACTGAGGATAAAAAATGTTTAGTCCTTGGTTTACAAAATACTAATACTTTTACTGTCTGAACACTCTATATTTCAGAGGTATTGAATGATGACCTTTATTACAAACTTTATTTTTCAAAATGTGTCTATGAAAATGTTTGCTTGCAAAAAAAAAAGAGCTTGCCAGCTGCGCCTCACCTTGCCAACAAAGTCAGACATGTTGAACGTGGCCATGATGAGGATGGGAAGCCATTCCCCCAGGGTGGGGTTTCGTATCTCTGACTCCAGCCCAGGGAACAGACACAGAGTGATGCTGTAGGTCACTGCTATGGACAGCATGTAGGCCCAAATCACACGGGCCACCACGTAACGATGCATGATCATGTCTGATTAGGGGGGAGGAGTTAGAGAGAAAGGGGGAAGGTGAAACAGGGAGAGATATATGGAGAAAGAGAGAAAACCCTTATTCAACCAGGCAAATTGACTAAGAACATATTCTTCTTTCCAACAATGGCCAGGGGATTCATTTACGTTTCAAAGTCAGAGGGTAACAGAGCATTGACTGCACAAGGGAAAGATTGATGGAAAGAAGGGGAGATGAATAGAGCAGCAATGAAAGGATAATACAGAGGCAGGGAGAGAGCGAGGAGAGAGAGAGAGAGAGAGAGAAAGCTCAACATCCTTTCGTATTTCTCAGTGTCCTGCAGGAGCCTTACATTACCAGTTCTGCCTTTTTTAATTTACACTTGATATGTCACCCCCACATTTGAAGTGTTTCATGACCCTGAGAACATTAGGTAAAATACTGAAAATATTTTGTAAATTATCAAACACGCATGGATGGCAATGGGAAAGACAAACCAGTTTTTCTGGCAGTAAGAGGGAGGGATGGATAGGGAGCAGTAAAATGACGTGGATACGAACAATTCAATAAGAAAACACTAGAGGTAGTCATCACACAATAAATAAAGATATTCTCTTGTAGTAACTTTCATACACACTTTCTGGTATAAACTTTTTCTTTTCTTTTTTTTTAAGTAATGGCTTCCTGGCTGCGTGACATCAGCTTTTATGGCTAATAGTGCTGCTGCAGGTTGACGTAACCTTGTTAGACACTGGACAGAACTAAGGTGCCGTGATGCATAGGGCAATAAACCCAAGGTCCAGCAGTAATGTAGATGGAGACACACACACACACACACACACACAGAAACACACACACACATCGTACCAAAACATTTAGGCACTTCTACTGCACTCACTCTTACTCTCATAGATAAATTTTGCCCATATACATCAACATACACACCAACTCACACAGGTACACAGGTGCGCACAAGCAATTACACACACACACACACACACACACACACACTCACTCACTCACTCACACACACACACACACACACACACACACACACACACACACACACACACACA
>OOFE01011044.1:4796-14860 GCA_900323365.1 Monocentris japonica
CGCTGACCTCAATTCAATTACATGGAGAATTTGGCTGATAGGACCTCCTGTCTCCTCCTATTCTGCTGAAAGCTGCCACTTTACTGCTTAATAAGTACCCTGCTTTGAGCAAAAACTGTAAAAAGAACACCACAGTATGCCCTCAGTAGCCATATATTTATGCCAGTGTGGTGTGGAAGGCTGTAGGATTTTACTGTGTGCTTTTAGTGGTCCATTACTTATCTCTTCTCTAAACACTTTTGCTTTTCTCCTCCCTCACTCAGCATTGATGTGACGGAGGTGCAAATCTTCATTATAATCATGTATTTGCTGGCCGCCGTGGGAGGATCTGCTTTTTGGCAGTCACTGGTAATTCTGATCTGCTCAAAGTAATTGAGATTGATGCTGTAATTGGATGATGCTGATAATGGTACAACTAATATTAATGTGCTATCCTAATGGTTGTTCTGATTTTGTTATAATTTAATACTTGAAATGTAAAGAATGTCGCTTTTCTATTCTCTAACGATTTTTCCTGATGCTTTCAATGTGAAGCCACTTTTTTAACCATAAAAAAATAGCTCTAAAATCCAAAAAGGTGAACATAACTTTTTAGTGTTGACATGTAATTGTCTGTGTTGCATTCTAGTAGTTTAATTTGGGTATTTTATTGTCTTAACTCCACAGATTCCGATTGTTAATATCCAGATGAAAATAGTTCCTGCCATCTGCACTTTTGTAGGGGCCATCTTCTCCTGTACCAATTACTTCAGAGTTATTTTTACTGGAGGTGTGGGCAAAAACGGATCCACAATAGCAGTAAGTCAGTGCTTTATCAAACAAACCCATGATGAATAATGCTCTTACTGACAGGTAGAACAGATCTTTCCTTTTTAGGGTTATCTACTGTATGCAGTTGAGGTAGTAGTATTCTCACTGGTACCAATGATGCTTGAAAAATGTCTTTAAAAATCGTTGTTTCTCCCTCTTATAATTGTAAGAGGTAGTTTATTGCCTTTGTATTGATGAGCTACAGAACATCCCAGTTATCAGTTGGGTAAAAGATAAATCCCTTTGTTTAGTTTTCAGTTTGTGTACTTGTGTAAAGTGATGCAGTGCAGGTAAAGATGGTGAAAGTAGTTTTGATATTTATTTCATATATTAACAAAAGACTTGCACAAGATGACGTTGCCGTTAAAATGACAACGATGAAACAATCGGGTTAAGTTGCGTGGGCATGCTGCTCCCCTCGACTTGCAGTGACACTGTTTGGCCTGCAGATGCCGCTGTATCCTCTCTGGAACTCAGTGGACAGTTTGGATGAATGAATACAGTGAAATATTGATTTTTGCAGGAATTTCTCAGCCTATAAAGCGCTGTGGGGAACCTTCTACAGATATTATCAGCACACCTCTACTTTATTACTTATTAATTTCCACTGCCAGTTGTCTGTTTTGTTGTTTTCCCTTCCTGAGTCATGCCTTTTCCTGGCCTAACAGTGTGTTTCTCTCCCCAGGGAACCAGCGTCCTATCTCCAGTCTTACATATTGGCTCAGTCATAGTATTGGCTATGATGATATACAAGAAATCTGCTGTCCAACTCTTCGAGAAACACCCTTGTCTTTATATCCTGGCATTTGGCTTTGTCTCAGCGAAAATCACCAATAAATTAGTCGTAAGTCGAACATACTCCTTCATACCGCACTGTATGTCACGATTCCAATGTGTTGTGTATGATGCTCACTATGTGGTATATATGTGTGTTCATAGGTAGCACATATGACAAAAAGTGAGATGCATCTCCACGATTTAGCATTCCTGGGACCGGGGCTACTTTTTCTGGATCAGTATTTCAACAGTTTTATTGATGAGTACCTGGTGCTGTGGATTGCACTGGTAAGTACTCACATTAAGTGCTATTTCACTTCAATAACTATTTGTGCATAGCGTTTCTTAACAAAGTCATGAGGTCCTGTAAAATAAAAGGAATGAAACAAACATTAACAATCGTCTTGCACTAATCCCTGCATTAGGGCTCACTCAGTGGAACAGAAGTAGCCCAAGACTATGTAGAAACATTATTGTAGCATTACAAATGTATATAAAAATATCACTAATTCCGTAGTTGTATGATCACTAAATTCACCATCAAATTACAACCAAAAAGACTTAGCCGGCTTATTCAGGCCCACCAAGCAAAATGCTCACACCATATTCAGCTCCCAACAAATCAATCTGTGCATGAAAAAGATGTCTTGAAAGAGGATGCAGAATTTGCTCATCATACGGCTTGGACAGGTTATTTTACGTACATATACAATTGCGGGAAAAAGTTTGTGAAGCCTTATGAGTTACCTGCATTCCTGCATAAATGGCTCCCAAAATATGGTCTGCTCTTCATCTAAGTCATAACAATAGATAAACATAATGTGATTTAACAAATATCACAAAATGTACTTTTACATGTTTTTATTGGACATATTGTTCAGACCTCTAGGATAATGACTTCTATGAAAGGGGGTAAGTGAAATCAGGTGATTCAATCAATGAGATGACATTCAGCTGTGGGTTAGAGGTGTCCTGTCATATAAAACCCCACACAGTTTGGTTACCAACAGAGTCTGTGCTCCAAAATAAGAGATCTGTTGAAGTGGAATATGTCCCGGTCAAAAGAAACTTCAGAGGAACGCCGGAGAAGAGTTGTTGAGGCTCATAAGGCTGGAAAAGGCTACAAAAGCATTTCAGAAGTCTATAGTGAGACAGATTGGTTACAAATGGAGAAAATTCAGTTCCATTGTTACTCTCCTTAGGTGTGGGTGTCCAGCAAATATCACAGCAAAAGCACACTGCATAGTGGTCAAGGAGGTGACAAAGAACCCAACAGCTAACAATCTGTAGGCATCTCCTGAACTTTCTAACGTGTCCACAAGTCCACAAAAACATTAAAGAGTGGTGTTTAGGGAGGATACCAAGGAGGAAACCACTGCTCTCCACAAAAAAGCACTGCCTATGTTCAATAAACACATGTAAAATTACAGTTATTTGTTCAATCAAATAAACATAAATCAGTTTATCTATTTTTATGACTTACATGAAGATCAGACCATATTTTAGGAGTATGGTAGTGCTTTCTAGGTACTGGGGTGGAAGGGTGGAGTGGGGGGTCTGCAGGATTGGATTGTAAATTTGATCTAATACAGCCACACGTCCTGGGAGTTGAGGAGCATTCAACAGTAGCTGACCTGGGATCTAGCTTTTCCCCACTTTTCAGTATTAATTTTTGCAAATAGGCAAACTTACTATAAAATATGAGAATAAATGTCTCCTGTGTCTGGTGTGTTATAAGAATGAAAAACATTTTAGACTGGGTTTAAGGATGCAAAATGTTCTATCAAAGTAAAATATCACTTCGAATTGAGTATTTTATTTTGGACAGTAACCCTCGTTGGGTTATATTTGCTCACATGCTGGTTGCTTGTCGATGCTTTTTTTTTTTTTTTCTGACTGGAAAGTTTTAACATTGTTTCTTTTTTCCCCCCTTGCAGATAATTTCTTTTTTTGACTTGGTGCGTTACTGTGTCAGTGTTTGCAACCAGATTGCCTGCCATCTTCACATTTTCGTTTTCAAAATCAAGCCTTCAAGCCCCTCCACTCTTCAGTGAGGATACATATGCCATTACTGACTCTGTCCCTACTTGTTAGTTGCTATCATCAAAATGTCCTTCTTTCCCTCCCATGATGTGGTGTAAAAGTACAGGCTTTCTGCCAAGTGAATGTGAGGACAAATAATGTATAACGAGATACTGGAGTATTATTGTCATTATGAAGTTATTTTCTGTTGGCACAGACTTAAGTTTGCACCAGTTTCATCTTCTGCCCTGGTAATAAGAAATGCTCCCCTTGAGGAAAATGTTTCTGCTTGTGAAAGGGTCAACGTGAAAAGACTGCATAGGGGTTGAGTACAGTATAGGTGCTACTTAGTATGTTGAAGGAGATAAACATCGATTTCAAGCAACACAGATAAACTTTAATGTGTTTTAACAATTTATGTGCAACAAAATGTATAGGAATTGATTGAAACTCTCAGTCTTTGCTTTCCGTTATTATATTTTTTTGCAATATTTGCATAACCTTACTTTTTGCTATCATAAATATCAAACTGTTAAGGTGTTGATGTTTGTGCTGTTTAAGTTTAAAAAAAAAAAAAAAAAAATACTACTTTGAGACATTTATAAACCCTTCATTAGTTGTATATTATAAGGACGTCACTGTAATTAAGGTGGAGAATAAGTGCAAAATTGTACATTGTCAACAGTCCTTTTAAGTTAATGCTTCACTTTTTTAAAAAAAGATGAGTGTTTATTTGAAACTGCTACTGCACACACTGCCTCCAAGGCCACTAACATGATCCAAGACTGTTACCACAGCGCCACAGGCAGAATGGGTAGTTAATCGTCGGATGTGTTCTGTTCAATGTTTCTGCTTGTGAAAAACACTCGTACTGATATCCTGTTTTATTGTGCAGAACATCTCTTTAGTCTTCAGCAAAGATTAGTTGGATTCTTGCTTTTGCATATTGTGCCTGTCTTTATTTGTCAAGCCAAGTGTTGATCACTTGTATTGGGATGATAATGACTTGTATTAAGCGTAATTGTTCCAAGAAAGTGTCATTGGAGGCTATTGTGCGCGTGATACGAAAGAAGACCGCCGGACATTGATTCACAGAAGCAAAAGACTTCCGTGCTAGTGTGTAGACAACCACAGCTAAATGTTGAAGTAGCTCTTTGACACTCGATATCCATTTCTCTTTTCTTTTATATTTGAAAGATGGATGTAAATTATTGCATTATGCATTAAAGAGCAGTGTTGACTGTCAGTCTGTAAACACTCATTTCTAGAATGTCATGGACAAAATTTAAATAGATTTAAATGGTCTTTTACTTTCAAAAAAAAAAAAAAAATTGATTTCTAGAGTTTATGTCCTCTTTTGAATAATGTCCATTTAAGGTGCACCTTTTTAGGGGAAAATAGGAAATGAGCCACAGCTTGACAGAGATGATTGCTTGACTGTGCCCCAATTTAATTTGCATGTGTACTATAGCACTGTACAGTTTGTACCATTGTGGGAGTTTCTGTTGTATAACCCCACTACCTGGAATTCATAGTATAACAACTATTCATAATGACTTGTGAAATATAGCTTCAACATCCAGAGCTTCTACATCATTATGTGCATATAGTTACTGATGTCAGGTCAACTCATTGTTACCACAGTCACTCTCAGACTAGTAAAAGGTTGCCTTAAACAAGTTTGTTTTTCTGTTGTTTTGTATGAAGATCAAGCCTTTAAATTGGGCTGTTGTCTCTTTGTGTATCTTTACTGGCAAAGGCTTGTATTTTTGTCCTCGGTTTATTTTGGCCAGACTGTCAAGCTCAGGTATATTAACAGTGTGCATAACAGTGTTCCTAGGTTACTGCGTAAAACAACAAGATCACTTGACAATCTCTCCTCCACCTACCAATCCAAATAAATGGCATATTCCCACCTGGAACCAGGTTTCTATTTGTCTTTTATTGGCAATCAAGTTTTTTTTAGTTTTGGTAATACAGTCTTCTGTGAAATGGGCATGTTGATGGCAGAAGGCTGTTGCTTTAAACAGACTAATGAAGAAATGAGTATGAAGTGTTAAATCACACCATATAAAATTTGACACTAAATTACCAACAACCATCATATTTAGTAGTTGGGTTCTGCTTAATAGTTTTGAGATACCAGTAAATCTTTAGCACTAGACACTATCTCTAACACATCTTAATCAAAATTTAATGAATGAATTTACAGAAATTAAAACCTCAGTAGGAAATTCAACATGTTTTCCCATGACAGAATGACAATTGTTTTTGATATCAATACACTGAAATCCTGCCATATAATTATCCAGTTAGACTGGCAGAGTCCTGTAGCCTATAAAAAGAGGTTCACCTCTTCCAAACAGGAAATCCAGTTTCTTTTGGATGAAATAGAACAAAACCAAGACACACGTCTTTCTAAAGAAAAAGAGAGCTCTACCAACAGCCAAAAACAATTTAGGTGGAAAGAAATTGCCCAGAAACTAAGTGCAATTAGTACATTTCGAAGGGATTGGAAGGAAATTAGGAACAAATGGGTGGATTTTGCAAGCCTGGCCAAAAGGAAACCTGGAAAAGAAAGTCAGGAGAGGAAGAAAACCGGTGGTGGATCACCCAGAGTCAAGTCTGGCACATGAGGAGAGTCGAGGGTCAGCAGCACTGGATGGCATCCCAGAAGGGGTAGACGTGGCAAGGGGGAGGGGATTCTATCCCAAACACCCCTTACACTTGATCCATCTGGGCCCTGCTCTCCTGATTCTTATGAGGAATCTGGGCCATCTGAGTTAGGAACCAGATGAGACCCTTCACACCCACCCCCTCAATCAACGGCAAGACAGGCGAACTTCTGTAGTTGCAATCAAGAGATCATCAACTTAGAGCGAGAAAAACTTGACGTGGAAAAAGCTGTACAAGCAACGAGAGGCATCATACTGAGGTGATGGAGCACAAGAGGGCTACATTCGATATAATGCATACAACTTGCAAAGACCTTGCTGAGGCCCAGTTTGAGAGGCCTACAATGTCTGTGCCAATTATCATTCCAGACCAAGGTAAGTTCTCTTGTGTCTCATTTGAGAATCTGTGAAACTAAATTAAGTACACAACTTGCCATATACATTGTGAAAGGGACAGTACAACTGAATATCACTTTTTCAGATGTGGTTCCATCATGCAGCAAGGACATTCAAGAGCAGTAGGACTAATTGACTTTTTTTCAAGAATACAAATAATATTTTGTACTAACATTGTTTTGTCTGTGAAAAGCAAAGTGGGATTACTTTTTTCAATTGATTAGTTCTTAATATATTAAGTAATACAGTATAAGGCATAGGAATGTCTTGGCTGTGACCATGGTGCTATACAATGCAGCATGTTACATGGAAAACCTTTGACATGCTTGAGGACAATGGTCCCTTAAAATGTCAAAGGTGCTTTAAAGGCCATTGGTTCTTTTCTCTTTATTTTACACCATGAAGTGTTGTGATAAACAACGCTACGTGTGCGTATATGTGCACCATTGTAACGCTGCTCTGCTTCATTTTGAGGGTTGAAAAAAGGCGTCAGAAGGTCTGGTCGTAGTGGATACCCACTGTTGCCCAACAGGTGAGACCCTCCAAATTCAGCCATTAAATACAGACCGGAGTTGGCCCAGACAAAAGAGTTGTGCGTACTCTCAGGCCACTTCACCAGCACATCTGTAATTTGGTACCCAGAAGTGGACACAACTTGGATGTTGAGGTATCCCTTATGGCACGTATAGCTGGGGTCTCTGAGGCATGGGTTTAGGATTGGAACAAGTGTGTCATCCACAGCTCCAATAACCTGTGGCATATTGGCGATACCATGGAATCCCAGGTTGGTGTCCAGCATCTCTGCACAAATCAGTAGGAACCTGATGTAATTGTACGCATGGCACAATAGCAGTTTGGTCACAGCGGCCAGTGTCTTGTTCATAGCCACCTTACTCATTCCATGGCCTTCTCCAATGATTTGTAGGAAGCCCCCTGCTACATAAAACCACAGGGCTGCAAGCAACTGCACCTCAGTGCTTAATGCATAGTTGTTCCATCTGACCCTGGTCCCCCTTTCTACAATCAGAGCTCCTAGCTCTTATGTCTTGGAAGTCGGTACTTTGGTACCATTTTCTGTTGCCAATTTACCTTCAGAAATTCGTCTGGAGTGTTCATAATTGTGAGTCCCAGATATTCAAAGAAATTGAGTGCCATTTTGAACTGTGTAGAAGCAAGAAATACTTTATATTAGCTTAGCTTTTCTCCCAGTTAACTGAACCCTAATGCACCAAATATTTTAAGAAGGCTGTGAAGTGGCGATATGGACTGCTCTGGGTTTGCAATGTATAAAATAACATCATCTACGTACGTGCGTAAATGGTGAGGTCGGCCATTAATAGTTATAGGCACCCTTGGCGTGTCCCATGGTGTAACAAAAGGGTCAGGAAAATATTCTGATCAGTAATAAGTGATGCTTCTGGATTAGAGTATATTGTTTCAATCTAATTTATATACTTTGGCCTGAATTCAAACTTTTTAAGGGTTGCAATCATATATGGCCATTCTATCTGATCAAAAGCCTGCTGAGCATCTAAAAAAATTATACATGTCTTAGTCTCGTATCTATTGTACGAATTGTTAAAAATTTGTGCAATTTATTGTTAAAAAGGTGTATCAGGTTAAAGTAAATATGTCTGTTGGGCATGAAACCAGTCTGATCCTTATGCACAATTGAGCATATACTGTATGTACTTTAAGTCTATTGGCCAGGATTTTACTGACAATTTGTGTTTCTATTGGGTGAAACTGGGCGGCAGAAGAGACTTTAAACTTGTCTCGTCTTCCCTGATAAGTACTGAGTAAATTCATCATCATTCAGTAGGGTTTTGTCAAACCGCCATACATATTCCCCCTTGGGAATGTTTAACTTGAAGTCGAGAGAGGTCAGGCATAGTAAGATGGTATGGTATTGGGATGATGATAACCTAGAATCTAAAAGGGGAAAAAAAACTATTCTGGAATGTGATTTATGAACTGTAGAATAAAATGAATAATCTTGACCAGTAGGATGCAGCACCCGCCATGTATCCACCATGTTCAATTTTCTCATCTAGTTATTTAGTGTTAGTGAGGCTTTACAGGTTGTGGGTGTCCAATGTAGGGTTTATAACGCAGTTGTAGTCTCCTGCAGTGATGACATTTGTATTAGTGAAGTCGGGAATGGCTTTAACGACCGACTGAAAAAATACGGGATCATCAAAGTTCGGTCTGTACACATTCACTAAGGCTATGAGAACAAAAGGTATGTTTTTCTTCATTATAATGGCGACCCTCGCGACTTTGTAGTAAAATTGGCTTGATAGATTTGTGCTGCCCAAAATGGCTTAATGCTAAATTTAGCTGTTTGCTTGATATGAGTGTCTTGAAGGAAAATTATCTCAGCATTCAACTTCTTGAGATGTGCATGTATCATGTACCATGTATCATACATAACTAAAATGGATTTGGATGATGAAGACAAACCTTTAATGTCATGAATGCAACCCTTCTAGATTAGCGATTTAGGCTTAGCCACCCAAACAGTAAACGCATGCACCTAGCCTAACACTATGGATGTTGCGTACCATTCCACCCACCTTAACTTATTTTTAGTGCTGGGCAACAATTAAAATTTTTAATCGCGATTAATCGCATGATTTTCTGCGATTAATCGCATTGTTATGCGCAAAATTCAATAATGAACTCAAAAGTACTGTATTGCGCACTTTTATTTTAAAAGTACTGCTATATGAACAAAAGTGCAATAACATTTGGTTTGCAAACACTTTAAACAAATAAGGTGCTTTTTAACAGCAGTATTCCCTTTACACAGTAGCAGTTAAAATATTTCTTGTAAATCTCAACTTAAACATTAATGTAATCAAATCAAATATAAAACCAAAGCTATTTGCCACTGCCAGGGCATTAACGTTTTATCTAGTTTGTTATAGAAAAACAAGTTACCCTCAGAGTCCAGAGCCACGATTATAACATTATAACAACAGGCACCTTCCAAGCAATAGCAAGTTAACTGTTTTCTTTTTTTTCTGAACAGGTACCAGCAGAAACATTTTTCTTTTATCAGGGAGCAGCATAAACAGTCTATGTTCAGTAGCAAGTGTCCCTGTTAGAGTGAGGTGAAGTGTTCGAGCACAAAAAAAAAAGTACACAGCTGGGATTTACTGTGCAGGGGACTTTTTAGTCTGTGAAGTCCATGTTTGTACTGGATTTCCTTTGGAGAATCTCAGTCAAAAAAAAACAAAAAAAAAAAACACTTTCAGTGATGCAGGTTGAGTAGTTAGACAATGACAAAATTAACTGCATTTATCCATTCCTCCGACTTTACATTTTCTTACTCCTCTGCACCAAGCCAGTTGCTAAGACACACAAGGTCGTTTACATTTT
>OOFE01011045.1:0-15292 GCA_900323365.1 Monocentris japonica
TACATATGTTCAGTGTGGTTGAGTAGCAACAACCTGTTTGGCACCAACATAACTAACCTCCTCCTCCTCCTCCTCCTCTTCCCTCTTCCTCCTATTGTCCATCCTTCCCTCTCAGCAGGGGGAGGAGCATCAAGTCATCAAGTTTGTTATCCATCAGAAGAGCAGGTATGTGTATGTTGTCAGCGTGTGTAAGCGTGTGTCTAGAAGTCTAAATCAACCCCCACCCTCCATCAGAACAGTTGTAATAGCACCTCAGGTCCCCAGTCCAGAGCAGTTTGAGCCACAGCGAACACGGCCGCCCCCAGGGTAGCAGACAACCCCCACACTGCCACCTTCACCATCTTGTTCCCCTTCCCCCATAGATGGCCTCTATCCCTGGGTAAAGCTGGTTCCAGGCCTGGGTGTCTAGAAGCTAGGAGCACAAAATAAGGAGGGGTCAGATTGCTAGGAGTAGAAAATGATGACAGGTCAGACTGAAACAAGGGGTAAAGCAGCGTCATGATACCAGGGCCAGAAGCAAGGAGGGGTCAAGCAGGTGCTGTTTTTGGACCATTTCAATTAACCGGATAGTGGCAAAATAGTTTCAATATTTCTGAGTCAACTAGCCAGCTAATACTCATCACACGTTTAACACTTAGATGCCAGCTTTTCTGTCAGGCTCATTGGCTCCCATTAATTCTGAACATGATTCTGGTCCCAGGTAGAGCTGCATCAAATGCTAAGAATTGTGGATCAAATTGCAACCACTGACAACACCATCTTAAATCGAACTACTTTGGTTTAGTAGAACTGTTTGCGTCTACAATGTCACAATCTATATCCTCTTTTTACCCTTCAAAAAACAAGTCTTTCAGGTGCCAACAAGAATTCCCATTTTCTTCATTCACCTATAAATGTATCGGTGCTCTGAGTAGTGGGGTCTTTCTTGAGAATCTATAATAGGATGAGAGTTACCTTTTTTACTGTGTCTGGAGGTGGAGGTGCCTTGGCCCCTGGTTAGGCGTTGGAGTACAGAGTCTGGCCTCTGGTGGAGCGTGGACCGCTGGAACGACTGGAAGGTACTGATGGACAGGCTGGAGAGCCACACAGGAAGAAGAGAGTGATGGAGGGAGAGAGAGTTAGGTGGTGATGAACAACAGAGAGGGAAAGATAAATAAAGATGGACTGACAGATGGATAAAGACAGATAGATAGAGGCAAAGATTGTCTGGTGTAGAGTGGAGGTGAGAGAGAGAGAGTAAACTGCTAACTCAGCAGCTCCTGTGTACAGGAAGCTGAGAGAGTGATGCATTATGGGACATCGGTATCTATCAGTCAGTCAAGGCCTCATGTCGGTGATGTCACTTCCTGCTCTGAGCAATGACTGCAGGGTGCATGGAAGGACACAGAGAGACAGAGAGAGAGAGAGAGATAAGAGACAGAGAGAGAGACAGAGACAGACAGAGAGAGAGACAGAGAGAGAGAGACAGCGACAGAGAGAGAAAGAGACAGAGACAGAGAGACAGAGAGAGAGAGAGAGAAAAAAACAAAGAGACGGCGACAGAGAGAGACAGAGAGAGAGACAGAGAGAGTGAGAGAGAGAGAGACAGAGGGAGGAACAGTGTGTTCCAAATGTTCCCTCAAGAATATAAAATCTGGTAAAGTGGTCTCTCACTAATGTGTGTGTGTGTGTGTGTGTGCATGCCAGCACCACTGAGTCTCAATCTCTTTTTAGAGCATCCCCCCTTGGTCACTGTGGAAATGACATGATACTGCACATTACACTATACAGCCTCTCCAAATACTAATTATTGTAATAATATAATAATAAAGTCAATGCCATCAGAATCAGACTACTTTATTCACCAAGTACAATGGATGTGGAGGAATTTGTCTTGTGGCATTGGTGCAGAAACATATCGGCAACTCAATCGTCAATTTCCATATCTCTGGTGTGCTGCAGCACATGTCACTTTTTTTATACTATTTTTTCTTTATTTCCACTTCTCACCTTCACTTTTAGGTGTTTTCCACTAACCTCTTGCGAGACTGCAGCGCAGCCCGCCTGGCCAGTAAAGAGGGAGGGTATTGGTCGAACAGGGCCTGGGATTGACCAATCAGAAGTTCGTATGGGAGGTCCTGGGGGATGCGGGAGAGAAGGTGGTGGACCATGGCCATGTCACATTCTGTCTCCTTCACCTCCTTCTCTCGATGCAAGACAATCTAAGAAGGAGAGGAGTGGAGAGAGGAAGTGGAAGAAAGAAGAAGAAGAGGAAAGGAGAAAAAATAAGAGAAAAGGGGGAGAGGGGGGCAGAGAAGGAGAGGAGTTAAGTGTCAACTCCCATGCTGTGTGTAGTCAAACTTAGAGAAAACATTAATTACATTCTCTGTATTAGTTGTTTGGGTTTTACGATAGTGTGGCATGATAATGCAGCATCGTAAAATGAGTCCTAAGCAGTCCTAAACAGTGTTAACCCCCATGCTGTGCACCGTCGTCAGCCTTGGAGGAAACATGAACTACATTCTCCTGCTTTGTTGTTTCACACACTTCAAACAGAACACTCCCCCTAAACACACACACACAAACAAAGACACACACACCGACACACAACAGCATACAAAAAATGCTCCAACACCAACACAAGGATGCATGCATACACACAAAATCAATCAATCAATCACTCTCTCTCTCTCACACACACACACGAACAGTCTGCCAAAGCAGTTAGTGTGAAAGAAGCCAGAAGATAGCCAGCAGCTAGAAGAGGCAGTTCCAGAAACAGACAGGAAAACGGCAGAAATAAAAAAAAATGTTTTTCTTCTCTGTCATCCATCTCAAGCTCTCACTTCAGCTGCTCTCCTTGTGTGATTCTCTTTCCTGATGCCTTCCTCACCCATCTTGATTTCCTTTTCCCTCTCTTTCCCCTTTTATCTCTCCTTCTCTGTCCCTCCCTTGCCCTCCCTTCCTCTGTACCCCTCTCTCTCTCTCCCTCTCATCTGTTCATTAGGAGGTATGTAATTAACTACTCCAGTGACTTCACAGTGCTCTGTGTGTGTGTGTGTGTGTGTGTGTGTACGTGTGTCTATGGCTGTAGGTGTATGGCAGCGTGTGTTTGTGTGTGAGAGTCCTGTATTACTGAGAAAACAAACTCATTGCCTCTTGCTCATTTCCAATGTCCAATGTGTGTCTTCTGATGAAAGTGTGGGAATGAAGAGATGTGAGGCCTGGAAGAAATCACAATATTGTGCGCACACACACTTACCGTAGCAGCGAGGTAGATGGGCATTAGGGGATGTGAGGCGAGGAAGAAGTCGTAGAGCCTCAGGGTGTGTCTGAACTCTGATAGGACGTGGCCATACCATGTTATGAGCCAGGACAGAGCAAAGATGGTGCCCACCTCTGCTCTAAGGGCAACATAAACACATGGAGGGAAATAATTACAAACAGACAGAAGAACACACAGACTGGTACTACTGGACGGACTTTGTGAGGACATCTGCTTTCATTCCCTAACCCAATACATCCCGAACACGGACGCTAAACCTTACTCTAGTCACAACTGATGCCCATGTATTTCCCTCAAATTCTTGCTGATGGTTTGGCTTAGTCCCAGGGTCATGAAACTTTTAGAAGATTTTCACAGAATACCACCAATTTCTGTTAAAAAAAAAAAAAAGTTGAAGCGAAATATTTCCTCTCTCTCTTCACTTAGTGTTTGTAACCCTCCGACGTTCTCCCTTGATGTCTCTCTCTGTTGTGTGCTGACATAAAAAGGTAGTTATTTTTGACAGAGTCTCGAGTAAATTGGAGACTGTAAGAGGTTGTTGATAAATATTGGATAGGAGCGTTCAGGGTGTGGGGGGGGTGGCTAGAAGGATGAGTAGAAGGAGAAGGGAGAGACAAGTGAAAAGAAGACAGTGATGGACAGGAGGAGAGGTAAAGAGAAGGAAGGGGAGGGAGAAAGAGACAAAATGAAAGAATGGGATAGAAAAAATGAATGAGAGATAGAAAAAGAGGGGAAGCAGGAGTGAGAGGGGAGAGACAAAAAGAGGCAGGATAAGAAGGGAGGAAAGGGGAAGAGAGAGACTGGGAGAGAAATAGCACTAAAAAGAGCATTTCAGACTTTGAAGTAGAGCGTTGTTTATCCTGCCATTTTTCTGTGGAAATGTCTGTCTTTTTGTCTGTGTGTGTAGACAGGTAGGGAGGTTGTCAGAACATCATCAATTATGAACAGGCGTCAAGACTGCAACGGTACACACAGGCGCGCACACACACACACACACACGCACATGCACACAGGCACACACACACACACGCACACGCACACACACACACGCACACACGCACACACGCACACACACACGCACACACACTCCATTGCCTTGTAAACATTTCAAATCTGACATCCCCCAGGTTTAAACTAATTGCAATCATATAATGTGATGAATCATTTTCTGGTAATTGTACTTTAGGTCCTCACAAAGCTACACCTGGTGCACACAGAACTGTTTCTTGGTGTTGTGGAAAGGCCTTTGAAACAACATTTAGACCACGTGACAATAAAACTCTCCATTGAGAGCAACACCACGCAACACGCAAGCATCTTTATCTCACTGGAGAGCTCACAGGTGAAAATTAACACTTTGATGCCATCTAGTGGTATTATTGCTTCTAGTGGCAGCAGCCATAGCACATCTTGCGAAGTAGGTGCGTGTGTGTGTGTGTGTGTCATTTTTTTCTGAGTGTGTACCTCATCATGAAGTCATGTAGTTCTGTATCCACCTGTTCCAATATTGGCATCAGGTAGTTTAGGATGTGTTTAGTGCTGTCCATAGTAGGATCCATGAAATCCCTAGAGAGAGACAGAGAGAGACATACAGAGAAGGAGACAGAAAGGAAGTGAGAGATTATATTTGCACTTAGAAGTTTGGAACATGCTTGGTGCCGTCCATAGTGGGATCCATAAAAAGTAATAAATAACAATAAAAACAAAATCAGTGGTCCTCAAATCTGATCCTCTACCTGAGGTGGTGACTGGACAGCGTGTGCAGCATGGCAATGGCCATCCTCTCCCCAACCACCAATAGCAGAGTGACAGCCACATCATGGTAGCCTTGGTAGTAGTGGAGCTGGGGGTTGTGTTTGAGAACCTCCAGTATGATGTCAATCAGCTGCTCCTGAAGCGCTGCTCTCTCTGTGGCTGGCATACCTGACGGAGTACAAGGGTAGAGCGAGAGACAGAGAGAGCGAGACAGACAGTATTTAAGTCCCCAGTCCTGCATTTATCCTGCGTTACACTGCAATGGCCACTGCTGCTTATTCCTGAACAAATGTCAAGTTCAACTGCTAGAAAGTAGAAGTTTCTTGCACCCATTTCTTGCACCTTCTTATGGCTAAAAAGATGAATTGTAGATGGCTTAGTAAAGAGACACAGTTCAATAAAAACTGCTGATTCACATGTGCTGACACTCAAGTTCAGAGAAATAGAATTTAGTCGATCATTAACCATCAATGACCCAGTCAGTTCCAGACAGGCAAATCAAAGATAAATTAAAGCTACGCTAGCCAACTTCACACGTTAGTGGCTCCAAATGGCAGCACAACATAACTGTTTGAAAAATCAGAACTTCAATACCCAGAAATCATGTGACGTGACATCAGTAAACTCCACACAGCACACTCATGTTTATCAACCTGGCCAGCCTGTAATCACTTTATACCAAAGGGACGGGAGAGGCAAAAGATCTAACGTTGGTGAGTCCGGCTTTCTCTCAACAGAGCGCTCACTCGCTGCTGTTTAGGAGACAGTTTGTATTTTGCTCTTAAGTTGCAATTTGGCAGATCTATGACGTCTCAGCTATGAGAGATGCTCTTCTCTATTGCAGCCCCACTTTGATTTAGGCTGATAAGTCTATTTTTACATACAAATCTTGCCCTGTATAGCTTTAACTCAGTTCATTAATTATTAAGCCTTGCCAGATATCTGCATGTTACTGGAAGTACAGTGGTACTGCTTGTGAGCTGCTATCTTTAAGGATAACACGCATGCACACACACTGCACACACACACTGCACACACACACTGCACACACACACTGCACACACACACACACACACACACACACACACCTTTAGGGAACCTCTTCATGGACCTCCTGACATCCAATAGAACTTGGTTGTAGTCTTTGTGGTTCTCCCTCACATCTCGACCTAGAACGAGTGATGGAGATTTATTATCATCATGATTCTTTTTAGCCAATCAGTCAGCTACTTAATATTGACATCAGTCTGTATGAATCAACCACTAACGAGGTTGATTTCAGTCATCAGTCACGGGGTCAGTTAGTTCACTCTACTAACCAGGTTTATGCGGTAGGTCATATACATTGATGTTAAGCAGTTTGGGCCAGACTTTCCTCCTCAGTTCATCAGTGAGTAATCCTCCCTTGCTGGCTGCAGCTCTCCTGAGGGTCTCAATGTCCACTGGATCACTGGATGTTCAAAATCAGAATTGTTTGTTATCATCAGTGTTGTACAGTACTTCAAACTCTGCCCAGGACTAGCAATTGTCAGACCAGGCTAGTGTAAAATTCTCCTCACAAGATAGATTTATTTGAATGTAGAGTAATGGAAAAGGCTTAACATTAGAAAAGCAAGGCTGTTGCACTGCAGCTTTCTAGACTAAATGTTATGAACCCATTTTGTGTAAAGTGCCAAAGAGGGCAAAATAAAAATCTGCAATAACCACTACGATTAAGATTAATGACATGTTGCTTGACACTGAGGCATCTTCTCTGCAGTGATGGCTGCACAATGTGTGTCAACATGTCGAAGTTGAAAAGACAGAAAACGTTTTTGTGCAATAGGTCGGGTGTGACAGTATTATGTGAATGTAGTAAGCAGGGTTGTGCATGGCCTGTCTGTTCAATTCAGCAAGCACTTAACTGTGCCATTTCCCGTCTAACCCCACCTTCCCCTTTACATTAAAGTCTTCATCATCCCCATCACATTATTGCTCTAAGTGCATGCAAGTAACCACATGTGTGAAATTAGTTTGTATAGTTTGATGATGGTCACTGTTTCAATGCATATATGCAACAGAGGTACCCAGTGTTTCAATTGAGGAATGCTCTCTGTGTTTGTAAAAAGGCTTAAGTTCAAAAGGTAAAGTTATCTGTTTAATAAAGACCCCTGCAGACTGTTGAGCACAGAATAAACAATCTTTACACACAAAGTTTCATCAGTGTTATCAATACAAACCTGTTCAAAGCATGGTGGATCTCAACCAACTTTTGTTTCCTACAGGAATCTGGTTCTACTAAGGAAGGAGGGACAGATGGAGAAAAGGGAGGGAGAGAGAGAGACCAAGACCAAAGGAGAGAGAAGGATGGGGTGAGGGAAAGGGGTGAGAGGGAGGGCAGAGGAGGTGAGAGACAGGACGAGAGAGGAAGAAATGGGAAAAGGAGGGGTTTGAGGACAGAAAGAATGAGAGGGGTGAGAGAGTGAGTGACAACACCAGAGAGAGGGGGAAATGATGAGAGAGGTGGGCGGGTGAATAGTGGGAGGGAGAGCCAGAGAGAGGGTAAGCGGGAAGGGAAAGGGAGAGAAGAGTAAAGATTTCAGGTGAGAGAGATGGGCAGAAAGACAAGAGAGGAAGATGTGGAAAGAGGGAAAGAGGGAAGGAGGAAAGTAGAGTGGAGTCGTGAGATTAAGGGGATACGATTTTGAGAGAGGGAGAGGAGGGGAAAGTAGAGGTACAGGAGAGAGATAGATGGAGGGAGTGGAGGGAGAGAAGGTAGGGAGGGCAGCAAGGAAGGTAAAAAGATCACACAGAGGTTATAAATAGAAGCTAGCATCATCTGCATGGAACACACACACACACACACACGAGAAGATATCATTTTATATGTTCACTTAATCCACCTGTGGCTTTCATGAGCAATGTCATTAACATTAACATAGTTGGTATAGTTAATAAAAAGGATAAGTTCCTCAAAACCTCTGCCTGTCTGCCAGCTGCTGGCAAGTTGTCCAACAAGTTGCCACGCAGCCAACACTCGCAGCTAAAATTTACTATGTCGAAATGAGTGTAAAGACAACAGAATGGAAGCTAGATTCAATTTGAAGAAAAAACAGCGAAACCTCGGTGATATATTGGGTCTTTTGTGTCGGTTGGCTGCACTAACGTCTGACGTGTCGTCACGCAAACTAGTCATGGCAACAAGTTTCTGTGTACATGTACGTGAATATAATGAAACAGGCAGATGCGTTTTTTGACTGAAAAAATTGCTTAGCGTGACTCTGTCTTGTTTGTAACTCAGTAATGTACCTTTTTCAGTAACTTAACGTAAACTGTTGTTTGACTTACCTCTTGTGACAGGTCCATTCCCATTCACCAGACCCCCTGCGTTATTTTTCTGTCTCTTGAGCTTTTTCATCACCTTTTAAAAGTCACTATCAACGGCAATGTCTGCGTTGTGCTATAGGCATATGCAGAAATAAAACAATATGTTTATAAACAGGTAAAAGACAATAACGACAATATCTAACGCAGCGTTGACGGTGTGAACAGCTGAATCTCCGGGAAACTCAACCCACCGTGAAATTAGTTTGCTACTCTACAATTGGTCAGAAATATCACGTGTCCCAATCCATGGCTGTCATTGGCTTTGCTTCACTACCTCTCTCAATCAAGTCTGGTTGTAGTTTTGTAGTATTGACCAAGAGGTTGGGGGAGTAGGGTCCAGCTGCAGCCTGGATCTGGTGTGAAGCTGCTCTCCGTCCTCGTTACGGTCGAGCCTCCGTCCGCAATACACCTCTATAAAGTATTAGTGCCATTTCTTGGGTTTAAGGGAGATCCACGCTCTGATTGTCTATCGGGGGTGTGCGCAGGATTGAAAAATCAGCCTGTCTTTGGGATTCGAAGGGACAGTAGTCTAATGTAAACGTGCGCAAATGAAGACAATTAAAGACAAGCTGGCACCAGAAAATGACAGAAAGGAAAAATGGATAAACAAACGCCAGTGCACGCGAGCACTCCCGTGTTATTGGCATGGCAACGGCATGCACGCGCGGCGCTCAGCATATACCCGAAACCTTTTGCCCGGCGTTGAAGTTGATAATAACAATTTTATTTTGTTGAATTTATTTGTGGATACATATTTTTAAGGGAAAGACTAGATGTAATTCCATTATTTTTATGTAATATTATCTCAAAAACTGCGCGCTCCTGCCTATCATTAACTACCACAGACTCCAATCTTGTGAGCAGATTCATTTTAGGACACGCAGGAGTGAGGCAAGCAGGTGTACTCCCCTTAAACTGCAAGACAAGTGACAAACAGGAAAGAAAGAAAGAAAGAAAGAAAGAAAGAAAAGATAGATCTATACATGCACACGTACATATCAGAGGAATTACTGTATCCTTGTTCTAGGGTTTAATTACCGTGATAGGGGGATATCAGCTGTCTACCAAAACCTGGCAACCCTGCTTCCAACTGCTCGTAGTGAATTGCCTTCCACGCTGTCACTGTCACGGTGTAAGACGAGACAGCAAATCACTGATCATTTCAGATTGCACCTCTTGGTACTTGGCGAGCTACCGTTTCCGAAACGAGCGAATCCGACAGAGAAAAGAAAGAGCTAGGTTACAGCAGTGTTGCCGAGCAATGTCAACCAGGTGAAATTGCCTGCGTCAACCCGCTGAAATGGGCGACAGAGCCGAGATGAAAGGGCCCGTATCCCGCAGAAGGAGAACCACCATCTCCGGCGGTGGTGGAGCGACCACTGTGAAACAAGCCAACGGGAGCAAGCGGCACGAAGCGGCGGAGAAGCCTCCACACTGTCCCGCTAAAGTAAAAACAGACGTGGTCTCCAGGTCGGCAGGCATCAACGGCAATGTGGAGAGGCAGAAAGAGATGCAGGGGCAGCAGCAGCCCACAAGCAGTCCACGAAAGGAGAGGAGCGCGGTAGAAGATATCAACGACAGACTCAAGTAAGCTAACGTCGATTTAGGATAAATGAAAATAAGTTTACTACCGTTGCTAGGTTGTAAAGGTTATAAGCTACGTGAGGCAAATGAGCTAAAAGTCTGTTGGTTGTCAAGTGAACTAACGTAACCGTATCCACCTGAACGGATATCTGCTGTTTGTTTTTGTTATTTTCAGTTAGACTGTCTGCTTATTTCTTGTGATGTTATGTGATGTTTTTTTGATAACTTGACAATCTACCTTTCTTGGGTAATTTCCTTACATTTCTTCTTTCATAGGGGTTAGTCTGAATGTATATGAGAACTGTGGTAAGATCCCATGGGCCCAAAGGGACAATTATGGATTATTCACCTTCAACCTAGGTTATACTAGAAGACATTGTCTGGATGTTTAATTGAAGCTGTGATTCAAGTATAAGGCTCTCAATTACTTCTCTGGAAGTAAAAGGATGATTTCCTTTACCCTTGTGATATTCACACCATGTTACACAAGTGTCTGATGTGTGCCAAATGTGTATGCCGTATTAGTGGATGTCAGATAATCAATCAATCTGAGCGTAGTCTGCACAGCCGCAAGATGTCGCTGTTACGTATTTGTATTTATTTACATCTTGAGGACACGTTGACTAGTTGTAATATTAGTGATTTTGTCAGAATAGCATCCTTTTTCACAAATCTGGCCCGGATGCAGTGTAAGTTTGTGCTATATGGTGGTGTGCAACCTTGCTTATGAAGAAAAAGCCAATACTTAACTTATAAATCTAGTAGTCCACAGCTGACACTGGATTTTGAGATTGAAATGAATGCTGTTGTGTTACATACATTTATTTGTTTATTATAAACACAAGGAGGAAGGCATCATGTCAGGAGCCATTTTTGACCAGCTGCTTTTTGCTTCATGGCATGCTATTAAGATTTCCAACTGGGTTTTACACGGCTTTTGGTCTAAAGATGTAAATAGCAGAGACACCTCTATCTCTCGCTAACCTGACAGTAGACCTAAAACCAGGTCAACCTGGAATGCCAATAGGCCTCTCAAGTTGATTAAAGTTGGCTCACATTTAAGTTTGTGCTCGAGTAACAAGCAAATTCACCCACAAGTTGCACCGCAGGCACACCTGCTATATAAGGGCCTTTGAACATCATTTAGTGCCAAAGTACATTTACATTGTACTCATGTGGTGATCCATCAGAGACAGACGAGCAATTCATTTTGCATGCAGACCCATACCTTAAAAACATTGGGATAAAGGTTTAATTCAAGCTATATTTCATTAAGAAAACGCAAGGCTATTTTTTGTGGTCCTGTGTAGCACAATAGGTTGAGCAGGGTGGAGGCACACTGTGTGTGAGTGTGTGTGTGTTTAACACCAAAGTGTTTCTTTCAATGGCTTCACAATCGCTCCCCATGCAAAAGCTATCCTCTTGGCAATGTAGCTACAAAGACTTGGCCATTTTATGCGAGTCGACAGGGGTCAGTGATTCCCTAAGTCTATAGCAACTTCTTGTAACACAAGGCAAAGCAAATTGTAACTCTTTCTACAGCCTTATATAAAGAGAAAATACAAATTACTTTCAGAACATTTTTGAGAGGTATGGATCTTTAAATTTGTAATTTAAACACTTAAACGCTTCAACAATAGGCAGTTCAGACCTTACAAACTCCTACACTATGTGAATGTGCTTGTCTTTCTGGTGTGTCACTTTCCTGTTTCTTAATATGTTAGACTGTGAAAGCACAGTAGTCACTGTTTTCACAATACTGTGGTTGCTGTCTACCTTTCTGTCTGCACGTCTTTGTGCAGATCTGGTCTTGTCATGCGCGTTTCCTCATAGACAGCCAAAAGGAGGTCAGATCTCAACATCAGATCTGCGGGATTTGTCTACCTGTCTGTCTGCATGTCTCTGCATGTCTTCCTCTTTTAACTTCTCCTTCCCCTCCTCCTACCCATCCCCTTCTTTCCTGCCCTACTCCTTCTTTTTCTGTCCTCCTACTCCTCTTCTCCTCACTGCCTCTTCTACCTACTTCCCCTCTTTCCACTTTCCTCCACTCTATTTATTCTTCTTTTCCTCTGTTCTCTCTTACCTACTCCTCCTGTTTGTGCTCCTACTCTTCCTCCCCTTTCATCTCCTTCCTCCTCTATCTCCCTGTCATATATGATAGTGTAATAATTCCTAGTCTTCTAATCTCAGTATTTCACAATACTCTCCTTGAACAGTGGGGCTAGTACCTTTAGCCTAAATGTTCATAATACTGTCCTCGGTGCAATCAACACCTCTAACCATAATGTCACACAACAACCTTTAGGAACAAACATAAGACTGCTGCAAGCTATTCATGAGTCTAAATGTAAGGAAAAGACGCAAGCTGGAAGTAAATCAAAAGCCACATGCAAAAGAAGAAGTATAAAATATTTTGTTTCACAAATTCGGGTCAAATTTTCTTTTTGATTGTCCAAAGAAACACGATGCTGCTACAGAGCTGAATATGCAGCCTCTATCTCTGGCCAAGAACCAGTTTCATTTGGCGTGAAACATTTGCTCACCAATAAAGCATTCACTGTGAGTACATGATGAGTTGTTTTGTCATGTCAATATTATTTTACAATGCAGCCAAACTACTAAGTGCTTCACAATCAGGAAAGGAAAAAAGAAACACATCAGACAATCAAGAGTATATAAAATAACCTATATGAATAACTGAAATGAATGCCAGCTGAAATCACAGTATTGACAAAAAGTGGAGGTAAAGAAATACAATATTTACAGCAATGGGCTACAGTTAACATAGCAGATACAAGTACATAAAGCCAAGTGTCAAAATGTATTTTAAGATGAAGCGGATAACGTTTCACCACAAAGTGAAGTTCTGCAACATAGAGTCCTTGAAGATTGCGTGCTAAGCCAACATATAAACTCAGTTTTTATGATTTTAGATATTTACCTTGCTTGGTTCACACCCATGTAACGCTCTCAATCATTTGTGGGCTGACCAAGAGTTGTCAAGCGGATAGAGAATGTAAACAAAGCTGTGTGACATTTGAATGAGTTAGCCTTCTCCAAACTAAAGATAACGGCAGAGGATATTGTTGCTGAAATGCAAAATCAATACATTTGGTCATTTAATAATAATTTACCAGTCATTTTATGTATAAGTTAGAGTGGCTAGGAGATCCTTGCCCAATGATCTCAGGTTACTTTCACCTCACAGGGTTAACAGATGGAGGACTTAGTGAGGAGCTAGACCCAGCCTAAAAGTAATCAGTAAAATCCTTGACTGTCTCTCTGTGTCTGGTCTGTTTCTCCATAGCTGTCATGTTCTCCAAGAGTCCCTCCTGAGCTCAGCCAGCGGCTACAGCAACTACAGAGGAATCCTCAACTGGTGTGTCGTCATGCTGGTGAGTGCAGCAGCTTGTGCACTTGGTACACTGGCAGTGGCATTTTTTCCCCTGCTGTACTGAGAACTATGACCCCAAAACACACCATGAGTGACAGTGACAGTAACACAGAGACCTAAAGTCTCTCTCTCTGTCTCTCTCTCACAAAAAGCTTCACTCACTTTGTTTTTACTACTCTATGATTATCCTTTATGGTCTCACTAACAAGCAGAAGCATAAGTCCCAGTTCACACTTACAGCACAGTGTTGCTTAAGTTGTGGTATAGTGCACAACAAGCTGGGTTTGGAGTTGAACCCCTTATTGTTAGCCTGTAGTGTCTTTCTGTACTTACAAAACAGTGTGTGCATCATCCATCCCTCCTGTAGCTGTGAGAGCTCTGATAAGTTTCCTTTCATGTTATCTCCCTCCACAATGTGGTAGTTTCACCACACACATTCTCACTCAGCAGTTGTTCTTATATTGGCGCAATTTACCATTCCACCATTTCCATTTTTGGTAAAGGCTGGTTTAATTGTGTCAGTTTCATCTCAATGAATTTGCTCCTTAAGTTGAACCCTTGCCCTCATGCTAAGTGAACCACTTGTCAGATGTACTGTACCTGTATAGAAACATTGTATTATACCCTGTAGCCTGCACATGTAATTCCGCAGTTTGGAATCTAAAAGTAATCATAATACATATACATAATCCGAACATAATCCGAATTTGGAAGTAGGAATTTACGAGGAGCACTTGAAGGCAGCATCAGATGCTGCTAGCCAAGTCATTTGGGAGAAGCATTCCATGTGACAAGAAAAGCAAACTCTGGCAAGAGGATTCTGTAATGATTTACCGAGCAAAGAGTGGTTCCTACAGTTGAAATTGAAGGCTTCAATAGATTGCTCACAGTAGTTGACCCTTGGTACGAAAGGCCCTGCCCTAAATATTTTCTATAGCCACTATTCCAGACTGTCCTTGGAATACTGTGAGAAAATAGCCAACGTCAAGATATAGAGTGCTTTGCCATGACAAGTGATTTATGCTGTACGTTAGGCTTCAGAGTTGCTGCTTACTGTTCATTTAATTTGTGAATGGAAGCTGTGCAGTGCCTTTGTTCACCAAAACAGGTCTGAAAACCTACCTGGGCTCATCTTTTCTTTTGTATAATAAACTAAAATTTTATATATATATTATTTTCTTGTCAGCATATATTTTCTTTAAAATGCAACTGTAGTACTGTACTGTTACCATTTTGGTTGCAATTTTCAGAATCTTGCAACCTAGCCAAATGCAAAATGTTGGTGTATATCATGAAACATAAAAATATCTTTACAATATAATATAGGATATACACTCACTGGCCACTTTATTAGGTACACCTGTTCAATTGCTTGTTAACACAAATAGCTCATCAGCCAATCACATGGCCGCAACTCAATGCATTTAGGCATGTAGACGTGGTCAAGACAACTTGCTGAAGTTCAAACCGAGCATCAGAATGGGGAAGAAAGGGGATTTAAGTGACTTTGAACGTGGCATGGTTGTTGGTGCCAGACGGGCTGGTCTGAGTATTTCAGAAACTGCTGATCTACTGGGATTTTCACGCACAACCATCTCTAGGGTTTACAGAGAATGGTCCGAAAAAGAGAAAATATCCAGTGAGCGGCAGTTGTGTGGACGAAAATGCTTTGTTGATGTCAGAGGTCAGAGGAGAATGGGCAGACTGGTTCGAGATGATAGAAAGGCAACAGTAACTCAAATAACCACTCGTTACAACCAAGGTATGCAGAATACCATCTCTGAACGCACAACACGTCGAACCTTGAAGCAGATGGGCTACAGCAGCAGAAGACCCCACACCCCCCTCAACTGTGAGTGCCGACGCATCCCTAGCGGACGACCTGATTTTATGCACGGTTTGAGGCTAGCAACATAACCGCTAGCTCG
>OOFE01011047.1:0-19133 GCA_900323365.1 Monocentris japonica
CGTGGTCAGAGAAATGCATCTCCAAACCACATATAAGAAATTGAAATAAACTTTTTAAAACTTTTGGATTCAACTAGGAAGCACACTCAAAACAAACAGGCAGCAGGCAGCTCAGATATAAATATACCTGTCAATAATGGATTGTCAGGATTCTCATGGATGGGGTGAGACGAGGTATTTACTGTGAGTTCTAAAAGACATAAATATTACAAGAGGAAGTGGGGTTGTGTGAGAATCTGTATTTTGGTGAGGGGAAAGAGAAATCAGATTAAAAAAACACCTGGCATGATATCCAAAGATCTCAAGGCTGACCTGGAGAGGTCTGGGGTAATTGTTTCAGCCTGTGCCATATGCCGGACACTGAACCAACAAGGGCTTTACAGTCTGAGGTCACAGAAGACCCCACTGCTGAGAAACACAAGAAGGCCTGATTGACGTTTGCCAAGACCCACGTGGACAAACCTAAATCCTTCTGGGAAAATGTTCTGTCAACCGATGAAACCAAATTAGAGCTCTTTGGCAGTGCAGATCAGTGCTTTGTTTACACATGACAAAATGAAGCTTTTAAAGAAAAGAACACCCTACCGACAGTCAAATACGATGGATGATCCATAATCCTGAGGGGCTGCTTTGCTGGCTCGGGTATATTAAGGGCATCATGAAATCAGAAGATTACCAAGGCATTTTAGAGCAAAATGTGCTGCCCAGTGTCAGAAAACTGGGTGTCAATCAAAGGTCATGGGTCCTCCAGCAGGACAGTGACCCAAAAGCACCCAGGAATGGCTCAAGAGAAAATGTTGGACTCTTCTGGAGTGGCCAGCGATGAGTCCTGATCTCAATCCCATTGAGAACCAATGGTGTGACCTGAGATGTGCAGTTGGTCAAAGCAATCCTTCAAACATTGAAGAACTGAAACGGGTTGCAATTGAAGAGTGGGAGAAACTGCCAGCAGAAAGGTGCAGGAAGCTTTTTGATGGTTACAAGAAACGCTTGGAATCAGTCATCATTGTCAAAGGCTGTGCAGCTGAGTATTAGAAAAGGGAGCCAATAATCATGGCCATAGACACTTTAGAATTTTGAAGCCATAAAAAGATTTTTTTAAATATTTGTATTCTTATGGTTTGATCATGTGCTGTTAAATAAAACAGATGAACATGTGAAGACTGTGAGTTGTTTCAATTTCCAATTACTTCAGAAGATATTGTACAGTATCTGCATGAAATGCAATTCTGCCAATCTTGGCCCGAACTGTACTTGCATGTTCCCTCCACTACAGCACTGCCAAAAGTAAGCAGACTAGAGAGTAGAGGCAGGATAGGTGGAGTTGTACCACTGGAGTTACAGCAGACACCTGACCTGTGGCCTATAGGCTCCTCCTCTCCCCTCTGACATCATGGATTTGAGCTGCCTACTGTATGTGTTAGCACAAAGCCATATTTAGCTCACTGTAATCAGTGTGGTGAGAGCTTGCATGCCAGCTACTGAGGATGCCTGCATTGCATAAACACACCTGCTCTCTCTGATGGACTTAAAATGAATTTTGTACGGACTTGAGGGATTTTGGTGGTGTTCATTGTCATCAAATAGCCTGTGGGTAAGGTTTCCCTTGATGCCTGAATACATGACTGGCTTAGTCGTGAGAAAACACACGCCAAAGTGCTTGTAAAGTTGCTCTGTTTCTGGTGGCGCAATGATGAGTATAATCAAAGGTGGCCCATCTTTTAGGATACAAGTGGAAGTTACATTGAATTACGTTGATTCTGATGTTTTCTTTGTTTTGATAATGTTCCCCAGGGCAAAGTCCGACTCCAATGAAGTTACATGCCTAGCAACGTACATGCCTTAGTAATGCTTTATGGCTTTCGTCAGAACTCCTGTTACCAAATAGCTTACAGGTTATAATTTGGCTCTACTAATGGGAAATTATACAGCAACTTATGAGTTTCTCTCTACCCATATCCATTTACTCGAAAATCAATTGCTTTTATACAGGTTGATGAAGCTATTGAATGGATGAATGGCTATTGTTTACAACTACGGGTCAGATGATAATGAAAGACTATGTTTCAAAAAGGGTGGATTCTGTGTGGCACATGTTATTTGTAGTAAGCCTGGGTAAAACAACAATGTACTTCATTTGCAGGATACCCCAGTTTATTTGGGAAAATATATTTGTTATACACAAATATTGCACCATAATGTATGTATGTGTCGTGGGCTAGGCTCACACAGATATTTATGGTATTTTAAGTGCTTTTGATGTCATGCTACAGTCATTCATTTAAAAATATATAAATATGTACCAATAGAGGTTAAATGGCACTCGGTGTTCTCTGGTTTCCCAGTGATATAGATTCCATACCTTGCTGGATGATGTTAATACAGTATTACTCATCCAGTAGTGAAGCTATTGAATGTAATGCTTGTGTTGATGCTCTTTCACTCGCTCAGTCGACCTGGATGAGCAGTAATTGGGGCCGAATGATACACAAGACTATTTTGCCAGATATTGTGAGCACAATTATTAATCACAACTGGAAGTCTCAATGATTTGGGGAACTACTGTACATAGATTTATTGCGCTTGCATTATTGCATCTTGACTGTTTTCAACTACAGTGGGTGTTCTAATTGAAATGAAATGCTTCGATGCAGCTGAAATCTGAGATGATTATTGTGGGAACTAAAATTGCAGTGTCTACATGATATATTGTGCAGCCCCAGCAGTAATCCATCAATGCATCAGTCCCCGGCTCTAGTGTGCATGTTTACCTTAAAGAGACATGACTGCTGGTCTACACTGCAGTGGGCTGATATTAATCTGATCAGGCCTGCTGTGAGACTGAGGTTAGTGTTGCTCAGGATTCTCCAGGCTTAAACCTCTTAGCTCCCAAATGGGCCTAACAGCCACTTTCCCTTTCTAAGACTGTGGTATCTCCAAGGGCTCTGGGTTTGTTTGACTTGCTCTTCAGCACTGGGTGCTTATTTTGTCTTCTTTTCAATGTCAGTTTGTTATTGCACATCCCATGGCAGAAATACAAAGTACACCAGGTTGACAGTGGACTAGTTGGCACATACTGATGGTTTCGAGAGACTTTGTACCTGAGTTTGTGACAAAGACATGTAGCAGAAATTGACCTACTGATTTTGTGCCGACAATATTTACATTTATATACAGGCAGAAGTATGCAGTGTATATATTATGTCTCCTCTGGACTTAACCATGCAAAAATCTCTACCAAGCACTTCCATGGTTTCCTGGTGTGGGAACAGAGGGAGGGGGCTGTCAGACCTGAGGAGGAGCGCTGATCAAGGCCCAGGCCCTGATTACAGGCTGTCCCTCAGAGTGCCTCACAATAAGATAATGCTATCTGGGCCCACAGGTATTTAGTTTCAGTGGAGGGGGTAATAACTGTCACCAAACACTGAGGAGACCTTTCATCCCCCGGCCTCGTGTTGTCAGCCGGCGTTTGTGTGCAGTCTCTGCACAGAGGCTGCTTTTGTGTGGCAGGGTGAGGTCGCGTCACCGTGATGGCCTCATATCTATCCATAGAGACAATAGCCAGGTTTGATTAAATCAAATGGCCGCGACTATCTAAATGGTGGTCAACATAGTGTGTCGAAGTTACTGTGGTGCTGTTGTTCACGAGGTGACGTATCCGTGACTAATTTAGCTGTGCCCTAGGAGACCAGTGCTGATAGTGAGCCATTAAAAGAATCAGACAAAGACTCAAGCACAGCGCAGAGACTGCTCTCTGCTCTCTCTGAGTTTTTGTGCTGTATATACGGTATACTTTATGTTGTAGTAGTAGGTGAGTAACTAGTGGTTAACCATGGGGGAAGGCATGGGAGGTTAAACAAACCTACGAGTTAAACATTAAACCCCACTAAGCCCCTCACTGACCAATCAGCTGTGACTAACACGACTCCCAGGAGACCCAGACAGGGCTTTAACCCCCCTCTCTGTGCTAAATGTAGAGGCTTAGATTTCAAATGTTATACATCCATTTTAGAAAATACTTTCTGCCAAAAATTCATTGGCTAAAGTTTCATGAATAGGGGTGATTTCATCATCAAAAGTGCCATTTTTAAAGCACAGGTCTTAGGGTGGCTGATAACTGCAATAGCGTTCCATAATGAGTCAGACGATGGATGTCTCACTTTTGGAATGAAATTCTTTATATGTTGTCTGAATGGACAAGGACAAAAGGAGAAACTCGCCCTTGTGGCTAAAAATGGCTAGTTTCAGTCAGTCTTTTTTTCTACAGCATATTTCATACATAAAATTCAATGTGATATCCAGTCCAAGCTATAATACGTTCAATTATAATGAAAAATTCAAGCCATATGGAAAAGGCAGGCTGATGATAAAAGAACAAAAACAAGGAGGAAACAAGGTAAGAAGAGCAGTAGAATTGAAAGATCAAGTCAAGATTAGTGGGCTGCGGCTTCTTTTCAACAGCTCTTGGCTGTGCACAGTTCATCTGAACCCTGACAGACTCTGGGCTTTAAAACCAACCTGCTAGCTCTCCCTCACTGGCAGTCAGTAGATCTGCCATTTGGTGGACTTTTTTATCCAAAGCGCCTTACAGTACCATGAGCCCTTACATCTTAAGCAAGGGTGATCCCCATTGAAATTGAACCCCTAAACCTGGCAGTGTTAATGTCTCTCTCTACCCATTGAACTACAGTTGAAGGCTCTTACTATGTTGCTGCTACCGGTTGGAAAACGTCAAGACAAAATGCCAGGATGCGATGTCAAGACAGAGGGTTCCCTAAGTAGTTTTTTGTGTATTGTTGGCATATCAATATACATAACAATACAATCGTACAGGCAGGTTGTATTGTTATGATGATGTTAGGTCAAGGTAAGGTTAATGCTAGAGTGATGGTAGGGAGGTATTAGTAAGATGTTAGGCATGCAGGCATTAGATAGCAGAGTAAAGTTGGGTTGAGTCTGTTGGTTCCAGGATGCTGGAATGTGTTGAGCCTTCTTGAGGTGCTGTGGGCCAACTCAACTGGATGTTATTGGCTAGAGTAGGTAGCTAAAGAATGGTGCCACCTGATAAATGACTTTGTGTGACCTGATGTCTGCTATGGTGTTCATTTGGTGGGTTTTTGTATCATTCTTATAGCATCTGAGCATGGTGGAGGGAGCGTCAAGGTTTGGGGCTGCATTGTTGCCTCAGTATCAGGGTATATCAGGGTAACGGGCCGTGACCTGAAGCTGAACAGAGGTTGGGTCATGCAACATGACCCCAAAGGAAAATTCACATTTTGGAATGGCAGAGTCCTGACCTTAACCCTATTGAAATGTGTCCCTAACTGTTGTGCAGGTCTGATCAGCAATTACAGGAAACGTTTGGTTGAGGATATTGCTGCTAAAGGAGGTTCCAGTTACTAAATACTCTTAGTACTCATTTTTTACAATCCAAATTGTTAATGTTTGAACAATATGTTCAATAAAGACATGTTAAAGTACACATTTTATCGGTTATTTGTTGAACCACATTGTGTTTGATGATGATGATAGATACTTTATTGATCCCTGGGCCGGGAATTCAAGAAATTCTGGTTTATCTATTTTTATGATGACCATATTTTAGGAGTCATTTATGCTTTGTCACAACTGTATTTCAGGGTCAGAGACAGGAACAGAGAGAGAATGAGTTATCCAGGGCAGGTAGTCCTTGTCCAGGTGATGGTGGAGGGTACATCTCCATAGGTGAGGCATAAACAAGCCTCACCCCTCCACGAGACTTAAGTCCTGTCTCTGGTGTCATTATGGAGCCCTCATATTGGATGACACCTCAGGTCCATTTTGGGCTTCTGTCCCCGAGTACAGGCATGTCCTTGACTGCAGCTCAGCAGGCACAGCCAAACACTAAAGCCTTCATCTGAGGCTGCCTCATGTAGCTGTTGTTCTCATGATATGAGTTTTCCTCAACATTCTTCAGGTTAATTGATTGCTAATGGGAGGTTTTGCGCTAGAAGAGTTGCAGTGTGAAGCTATGAAGCAATAAAACACTGGTATAATGCTGCACAACCAGCACGCTCTTAATCAGCAACACCCTGTTTCACATTCATACATTCATTATAATCGTGTCTGAGAGCTGCCCAGTGCTTCGACAGTCTTCTACTGTGGGCTACTGAGCAGCTACATTGGAGCAGTCAGGGTTTAAATGACTTGCTCAATGGGAGATGTTGAGGTAGAGTGTTACTCTTTCTTTTTCCCAGATCTTCCCAGCCGGTCCAGGAATTGCCTTTGGTGATTTTCAGAAACAAACTGCTTCTCTAAGCTCCAGGCTGGGTTGAACCTGAATGTTCATCGTTCTGTGAAGAGCACACAAATAAATACTAACTACTGTAATTAGTTGAGTACATTAATAGTAGAGTAATGCTACTTTTTGAAATTTATTAAAAATTCTACACTTCAATAATGTTGAAAGCATTTATTCTTACTTTTACTTGATTGCCTTGCATTTTTAAACATAAGCATAGTGAGTACAATGAGCTTCAATGTTGTTTACTGTAGGCTATTTTTTTCAAATACTTTGTTAGTGAGATACTCTGCTACTGTTACTTTAACCTGAACAATTTACTGGATAAGTACTCTGACTTGAGCAGAATTCAACTAATGAGAGCTGCAAAGAGGTTTGCTCTTTCCAGCACTGGTAAAAAGCCCAGAGGTGTGCCTGCTTGTCCACCAGGAAGCTCTTTTTCGTTGAAGCTCTTTATTTCCAATGGAAATGAGGTGCTGTTGCAGGTTCCTAATGGCACTGAGAGCTCAGCATGATTTTACAAGCTAAAAAAGCTTCAACTTTAAGTAAATGAGGGCCGCACATCAAATTGGTTTTCAGTGGTCTCCTAGCAACAGCAGGAGCCCTGACTCGCACTTCCCACATGCATTTGTTTGGCTAGTTTAAAAAGAAGTGGCGTTAGGACACAGGGACTAGTAAGATGTTCCAACAGGAAGTCTCTGAGAGAGTGGTGCTGACAGGTCAGATCCTGCTGATGCCGTCAGGCCTCCTCAGGAACCTCTGATCCACCTACCGTTCTCACCGCTAACCAATGCTTCAGTTACATTTTAGGGTGCAATCACCCCTACAGTTTGTTTCCTATTGTTTGAATCACCTTGTCGCATTTTTGTATTTGGTTCGTTTAGGTTCAAATTGCCTAATTACAAGCGATCCAGGACTTGCAAACAAAACTCACATGAACTCATAAGTCATAAGTAACTCATAAGTAGTGAGATTAGAGATTTTGGTGGTGTGAAAACAAATCCGATTACAGTCCCTGTCATTTTAGCTAAGCATGATGAAATTGTTTGCGCTCTTTGCCGTAACGTACTTTCTCTGGCGTTCATACCAGTTAAGAACACATGAAGAAATAGCTGAATATGTGCATGGTATTTGAGACTGTGCCTTGACCTCCTGCCCTTGGTTCATTTTGTTATGCTAGGCTTTCAGCGATGGCTATCAGATATCAACATCCGCCTCCATATACCCATAAAACCTTGCGTTTTGGGGTCACAGTTCGCTTGGAAGAGGACCGAGACCCACATTTCCATGTGTGGTTATATTGTGCACATCCAAGTTTGAATGGCATACTTGCCCAAACAAACTGAACCAAAGGAGTAAACTCCTTTGTTCAAATAGACTCTGTTTCCACTCCAGAGTTCAAATAGATGGATCCAATCATGCTCTTATCCAGAGGAGCTTACAATGAGTGAGCAGGCTGGGGTTCAACATCTTCGTTGAGGACACTACAGCAAAACACACTGGGTATCTTGTCGCACTGACTATGTATGGAGGAAACCTTGCCCAGCTTTGCTGTAGCTCCTCAGCAGTCATTGTTGCCATTTGTGGTTGAGATGTTCAATAGCTGGCACTGAGGTGAAAGATACCAATAAAGGGAACAGTTGAGTTTTTTTTAACTGATTTGACTTGGATAATCTTGAATTAATTATTTTGGCTAACAGGCGTGATACCACACCCACTGATCTCCAGTCAGTGTTTCCTGTGTTGCAGTATTACGCAGTTAATTTGATTCATTTGATTGATTTTATTTCAGTGTCATGCACTCTAGGTGCCCAACCCATATGGGGTTAAAGATCCAATCCATTCCTAGCAGCAGTGTGTGTATAATAAAGATATTCCTAAACAAACTCAGGTTTCATGCAGACATGCTGGGTGGTGCTTTACAGATGAAGTGTACCACATAGAAGCCAGCTTTTCTGAAATTGAAGTCAAAGTAGCAGAGATCAAAGTAATTTTGCTTTCAAACACTTTTCTCAGCTACACTTGGTAAAAACAGGCTAGCTTAGAAGTTTTCACTCAGCCATTTTCCCTTCACTCTTATTAATGATCCAGTAATCTTGAATATTATTCAGCCTGCAGTGCTCTTGCATACTAGAATCACCATTTATAATATGAGTACTTATTTATTTACTTAATAGCATTTAGTATTTAGTGAATGTGGTATTTATTTATCCTACCTTTATTCTATTTGCCCAAGTTATTCCCATCAAGGTCAAGGATCTCTTTTTTTTTTTTTTTTTTTTTTTTTCACGGAAGACCTCGCCACAGACAACTTTGATTATTTATTTACAGACAGAGCAACAAGAAAAAGTGTTTCATATTGAGTAATATAGTATCAGTTTGTACTGTCTGACTGGTATGTGGCTGTGTTGGTGAAGCCTCAGTTGACAACTGGTAGGGGTGTAAGAGACCGTCCGATTAATGCGTTGTGAAGTTAATCCTATTTATCCTTCCATTCATGCTACAGTCACATGGCTGTTATGGTGTATTTTGATAGCCAGGGGACCTGCGGAAGCCATAACGGGTCCATTCAGACCCCTGACTCAGCATATTACTGGTCCATTCCCAGCATTGAAGGGCTTTGTTTGATTTTTGATTTATTGCTCCATTTGAGACGGCTGTGCACGTGAACGTGGCCGATGCCCTGCCTCTTTGTCGCCTTGCTGCGTGCAGAGGAAGGGAAGTCTGTTTTAACAGCAGTTCAAAGGTGGTTTCTGCTATAATGGAGACTTTAAGGAGCTGGACTGAAGACCAGTTCCTGGATCTACTGTTTTAGACGGAGTGTAATCTCTGTAAACAGGTGTCGGGTGGCGATAGGGCTGAGCTTAGAGGATGTAATTTCTCAAGGTTCTTACTCTGTTAGAAGAGAAGTGGTGTTTGAGTTTGGTTTGGACACAAGGCCTTTTCTGGGTTAGACGGATGATACGCAGGTTATTTGCCAGCCTTCTCCAAGGAAAATAGGTTTTAAAGATAAGAATATATGTTTGATGGTGCAACTCAGGGCAGGTTTATGAGTCTGATAATGGATCTCACTCAAAATGTCAGGAAGTTCATTGCATGCTATCATTGGCCTTTTGCTCAAACAAAGTATTGGCCACTTCCCAGTTTCAATACAAATTTGGCTGAGTATATTCACTGCATATAATAACACTGCACAGTACTGACATAAACATCCTGTTTTCAGATAACTGCAGTACATGTGAACACATTACTGTTATTATCACTACATACTTTTTTTAGCACTTGAAAAACAAAATACAAGGAGGAAGATGAGATTCTAATGTCTGTTTAGTTTCAGTGTATTGAAGGCTTTTCCCTTCCATGTGACCTGACCAGGGATTATCCACCGCAGCAGAATATCAGCAGTCTGGAAGTCCTTTACCGCAGAGAAAATATGACACCCTCTTGTGATTCAGAAATTACAGTGGTCAGTGCTGCAGTTTCTGCAGTGAACTGTGTAGCCCTTCCATGGAATTGATTTCAAATTGCAGTAAGAAAGTGACCTACAGATGTAACCTTTGAAGAAGTCCCACTTTTTACTGCATACTTGCTGAACTACTGCTGCAATTGCATGAACCCCAAAAGGACTTGTTTGGAAATGTATTAAATAGTTGGTTGAGAGACACTGTTCAGTTTTATTTGACAGTATACAAATTTCATTCTAGTGTATAACATCCAGGCTAAAGAAAACACGACAATATTTTCGTTTCATTACACAGCCTGTGTAATGAAACGAACATATTGTTGTGTTTTTTTCACTGTGGACAAGTCTCAGAGGAAGCCTACAACTTCCTCTTCAGGTGGGAGGAAATTTATATTTGCTGCTGCTTCTGGCTTGCTAACTAGTCTGGGTTTGTAAGTCACACCCAAGAGGAAGTATTGGAGGGATGTCACAATGTCACAGGCCCTCCCATCAAACTAAATCAACCCATGGACTCATATTCTCATCCTGTGATGATGCAATGAAAGTTAATCAACTTCCTTTAACAGCTGCTTCTTCGCCGTATGAGCGAAAACTCAGAAACAGAAGCTAACCACGTCAAAGCAGTGAATCTGGTGGCTGGTGGCAGGGTGGCCTAGTGGTTAGAGTTTCCACCTTGTAACCAAAAGGTCAGGGGTTAAAGGCCGTGTCAGACAATGTGTGTCCTGTTGAAGTGTCCTTGAGCACTATGCTGAACCCCCCACCTGCTCACTCATTGGAATTCACTGTGAATAAGGGCATCAACTGAATCCCAAACTTGTAAAATATTAAAGTATTTTTAGCTGTTTTAAGATGGTACGTGCACAAATAGCAGGCTGCCCTGCATGCTATGCTGTTAATAGATGGCTACTTGAACAGATAGGCTGGGAAAATCTGGATGTGATATGACAAATGCTCTTGCTGACAACTGCTGTGATGCTCTTGAGCAAGGCAATAAACCATTACAGTAGAGGATGGCGGTTGTACTGGGCAGCTCCCAGGGGGTGAATGTATAGAACTGTGTGAATGTGAAGTAGGGTGGGGCTGAAGAATAGCACAGAGCTCAGCAAACCAACCTGGATGAATAAAGGTTAAAGGTTATCAACCCAGTACTCAGTGAGAATAGTGTAGCAGCACACCTAGTTCCTGGCAACAGATTTGTCCATATTGGGTAATGGATAGGGTCACATAGTGGTCAGTAAACTGTCTCATAACTGAAAGGCCACTGCAAGTCTGTGTGTGTACATCAGCAGTCATGTGTGATGTGGAAGTGTCCTTGAGCAAGACACTGAACCTGCTCAGTAGGTGTAGAGCATCAGGTAAGTTAAAGTTAAAGAACCAATGACTCTACCAGTCATAGTCCAGTGTTTCCCAGACGTAGGCTCGTCTGTGGTGCACAGAGTTGATGCATTGATATTGATCTAAATGGATCTCTAAGGCATCTCTGACACACCAGAGACTAATCTCACTCAGCTGTTGCTTGTAAGCACACCGCACGCACACGCCTTTTTCCCCCTCATCCGCTTGTGTGAGCCAGACATCACCTGCTAGACGGACAAGGGCGTTCTGACCTCAAAAACTCTGTCAGACAAAAACCTGATATCGACTCGACGACGGAAGGTAATTGTTCACAACTTGGGATGTTACTGTCCACGACGTGACATTACCCCGGCTGCTAGAGGAGTCTATATATTCTATAGTCTATATAAGTCACGTAAGCATACATCGAGTGGAAACCTAATTTTCTCTGGTGCATTGAACATTTGTTCCCTCAGATGATCTTTGAAAAGTGCCCCACCCCCCAGATGCCCTACCGCCACAAATGAAGTTATGAGCTAAGGGAAACTGTGTTCTCTCAGTCACTGCATGTGGCGAGGAAGCTAGTCTCTGGCCCAGTGCACTTAAGGCAAGAGGATTAGACTCCAGAGTATTATTAGAGCTACTGATTATCCCCTTACCTGATCCGCCTAATTCTAGCTCGAGCCTATTTATCGAGCAGAAAAGTGGAAAAATGTTTGGATTGGGCGGCAAAAAGTGAATTGGCCTCGCTGCGGTTCAGTGCTCCGTCAGGCCCAACATTGACTCTGTTAGTGTTCTCTGCTGAACTCATTAGGTCCTGGCCTTTGTCGCTGCCTCCCCCGCCGTGGGGTTCATGTGATTAATGCATTGCTGACCACCGAGGCCAGCAGAAAGGACTTGTTTTAGTGCCAGGGAACAGCAAACAAAAGAAAATTGTCTCTCCAAACTGTGGCGAATACAGGCCCCTGAAACCTCCTGACTCAATGATGAATGCAAGCACGCCAGTGTCTCTTTGGCGAAATGAAACAAAAAAAGGTTTCCAATCCATTCCTCCTCAGATCTGCAGCGGTAATACTTTTGTTTAATTGTAATTACACACCCACTGCTCATGACCTGGTGCCCAGAAAAAGGCTTTGAGGCTTGTGTCCCAGACTGGGAATCAAACGTGAAGACAAGCTGATAAATCCCGCCAACTGGTCTGCCCTGCATGGTTAAGCCCATGTTGAAGAGGCAAGGTGGTGAACTGTCTTTATGATCTTACTTTGTGAATACCCAATACGCCCTGGGTGATCGGAAGAGGCAGGGGCCCTAGAGCTCACACAAAGTTTCTGTCATACTGAGTAATTTGGCATTTGGCTGTTGTCTTTGAATAACTGAGCACAGATAACGAGTTGGCTGGGTTGTTTAAGTGTGTGTGTGTGTGTGTGTGTGTGTGTGTGTGTGTGTGTGTGCGCACACGCGCACTCCAGGCTCATGCCCTCTTAACCTCCCATCGGGTGATGGGAGCAGTGCCAGGGTCATGGTGTTAGCTTAAGGCTTAGCAGGCACCTTGGCGTCACCAGTGTTCTGAACTGGCTAGAGTTGCTTTACATCCGTTTTGGACAAAATGTTACCTGATGTTTGTTTGATATTTAAAAAAAAGCCTCTGGATCAGTGGTCTGCAACCATTTGCCACAGAGCGCCATGAGCCATTTGTATGCAGGTTGTTATTCCAACCAAACATTACAGCAGCTGATGAGCACACCTTCAACCACAGAGGAGGAACTAATCAGTGAAACCAGCGACTGTGGTGTTGGTTGCAGACCACTGAACTAGAAAGTTACTAATAATGTCAATAATATTCAAGTGTGAGTGTCAGCAATCACTTTGGAAAAGTAGTAGTCACATTTCTCCAGTGGTTGGTGTCTCATTTCGGGAATGAACTCTTTCTCTATTCTTTGTTAGAATCCCTGCTAGCCGATGCCTTGGCCACCACTCCTCTTCCTGGGGTCCACAAACAAGTTAACAAGATTTTACAACACAGTTGACATCACAAGACGGCTAGACAGTGATATTGGAACATAAACATTTTGAGAAATTCAACCCACTAAAGGCGATCAACCATTAATATACAGTACATGAAGCTTGGAGGATACAAGATTTGTTAAAACATATTAAAGCCAGATCGGCCAAACATGTAGATGCCATTTTAGATGCTTTGTGTATGTATAGTCATTTTGTATTTGTGCTATTTGGATACGTAAGGAATGCCGCTAATTGTCCTGTAAATAATAAATAACGTCTCTGGCGTTTTGTTCTTAATCAAGGGAGAACCATGTGACGGAAGCACGCAGTCCTAGTTTGATAATGATGCACGCTTCACACACCCATGATCTTTTTGAAATAGATGGTTGTAAGATTGTCTAATATTTTAAAGTCTCTCAGAGCGATGATCCGATATACACTAACTTTGCTTTTCTCTTTACAGTGTTCAGGGTCATGAAAATCAATCCACAACAAGCTCCATTGTATGTAAGTATCACTATTGTAATATGAGCAATATAACAACATTTCATTTCATGTGGAAGAGTGCAGTAAAATATTTTTGTTCTTCAAATCAAGACCAAGATCAAGTAATCAGGATTATCGTTTTATCTATAATGGTCCAGCTCAGCGTTACACGGCCACTTCTGCTCTACGTAGTGAAAATGAACTAAGCCAGGTATTCCAGAGACTGCAGACTTTTCAAGAAATTGTTTGAGATGATTTTTCCCTCTTAAACCAGATTGTCAGACTACATTGACTGACTGTATGTAGGATTTCCCTGATGCATGTCATTCTGTCTTTTTCTCTTCTATGGGGGAGAACATTGCATCAAACTGCATGCAAAAATGTGGCCATTTAATTTCCATGCTCACTGGTAAACATGTACTGCGCAAACTTGCACTGCTCTGTTTCCTGTCCTCCACAGTGTCGTTTTGTTAAACAACACAACGGAATAACTGGTCAACTAGAAAGAAAAGAAAGAGAGCATCTTGTAGCAGGGAAAGGTTTGTCCTGGCTCAGGTATTACTGGTGCCAGTGCTGATGGGTTTTGCTTGATAGGAGTTTGAGAGCAGACAGCAACCTGTGGTAACAAATATGATGCTACCGGCAGCCTTCCACACACTACAAGCAAGGCATTGATCTGGGCATTGATCCACTCTATGCCCTTTGAACCTAATTGTTCTTAATAGGACAAGGTCCAGGGTAGTTTCAATGGCAGATAATAGCAACCAAGAGTTTGGTACCTTGCTCAAGGGTGAGGCGGATCGAATGTGTGACCTTTCGGTTACTGGAATGCCTCGCTAAGGACAAGGTGGCCTTGTCCTTAAAAGGGGTGTGTGTGTGTGTGTGTGTGTGTGTGTGTAATAGAGTACGCCCTGCTGCGATGTTGCTTTTTGTTTATGAGCAGGGTATCTGCACATCTTAAAAATTCCCGAAAAAGTCTTCAAGGACAAAACCACTTAAACACTTTATGAAAACAGCTATTGGAGATGTAACTTGCATTCTTGGGCCCTTTTTTTTTCTTGGTTGTATTTTTCTTATTCCCATGGATAACTGGCCAAACAACGTCACGCCAAGATATTTCCAGTAATAGCAGAAAAATTACAGCCACAGTAAAAGCCAGGTTTTGGTATCAAGCCCTCAGAATCAAAGAGCATGGGCTTACAGGTTTATGATATATAACAATGTAAGTGTATCAAAATGAGTAAGCTGAATTTAAGGTTTTAAAATGTCTTAAATACAGGTTTTGTTGTAGTGACAAGTTTCTTTGTGCTGCCTGGCCACACTTACATTAATACAGAACAGTGTTAGCAGTACAATATGCATCGTATCTGATTTCCTGTTGTTTTTTCTTACTCTGCCAATTTATAGTTTCAGAACTGTGCTGAATTGAATTAGGCTGGTTTTGCCAGCTTTGTTTCTGTCTTTTGGTTTTTAAATGGGTTTTCAATTCAATTCCCGGTAGCATTAGGAAGGTCATTGAAAGACTTAAATTTGGCTTTCTGAAACTTGCAGATATCCTGATGAGGTATGTGCGTTAGAAGGAGACAGTTGTAGGTGTGTGTGTGTGTGTGTGTGTGTGTGTGTGTGTGTATGCATTTTTGTGTGCGCTTATGCATTTTTGTGTGTGCTTGTGGCTGTATCAGCACAACACCCCTGTCAGCAGCAGGTGAGGTGAAGACACAGGATGTGAGATAAGTCAGCAGTGTGTGTGTGTGTGTGTGTGTGTGTGTGTCTTTCTAAGGCGTGCCTGGCTCACACATTATCCATCCAGACAGCCTTATCTGTGATCTACAACCAGACCCCTTGGCCTTCATTTGGAGTGGAACCAGGCCGACGGACAGGCCCCATTAGACATCAGATTTTAGCCACTCATCACATCAGCTCACAGTGGGTCAGCAGCTAGGGGTTCAGTAACAGGCCTTTATGTTGTCTCTTCTCCAGAGCAACTTACAATGAGGTCGACAGTAGAATAAGCTTCATTTTCTAGATCACCAACATTACAAGCAACCAATAGTATAGAGGTCAAAGGTCAGTGTCCTTACAATCTTCCTGTAATCTTCCTGACCATGTAAGAGAGAAGTGACAAAAGACATGAAATAAGAGCTATTTTTTTCTTACAGAGCAATTAAAAGGAGTAGAGCGGGGACATGATTCAGTGGGTAGAGGGTAATTTGAGGAACCTCTTTTAAAAAAAAAAAAAAAAAAAAAAAAAAAAAGGAGTTTTCATCATCCCCGCCTGGCTCTGGTTCACTCCTGTCTATTCCACTACATTGCAGATATAAGCAAACTACGAACAATACCGTGCCCATTCTGAAATATGTTATAAAATGATAAGAATGATGTTTATTCCTCGGCCTGATTTTGGTGGAATTAAATCAGGACTTCTGATGAAACGTATTTATGTTTACCACACTGCACAACCCAGCATCTGTTCAATATGAACAAGGCACAACTTCCAAATACGTAGCGGGGATCTTTCCATGCAACTCCAACATGTCAGTGACAATTTGAACACCTTCTTTGGGGATGACCCCGCTAGCATTAACAGTGGTGAAAATCCCTGCAAATCAGGCCACGTTAAAGTCAGTTTTATAGCTAGATATAGTTATGGTCTTGGGCTACACTGTCACCCAACACTCCTTTTTATAGTGAAGACAGGCCATTTAATAGGACTTGTAGTTCTGTAAATGCACTGATAAGTACACAATCTTGTACCCAAGCCTTTTTCCTTCAAAGGTTACAAATATTTGTATGATTTATAATTACTTGTGTAACTGTGGACGCTGCAAGATGATTTTCAATACAATCTATTGCTTTGTGTAGATGATGTCCTCCCCCGGGTCTATGGGAAATCATGCTAGCCATCTAGCCGCTAGTAAACCAGTGGGCCGTCTTGGTTGACTCCCACTTCCAACCGGCTGACCATTCATACAGAGAGGGTTGGACAAGCACACACACACATATGTAAAAGGCGGGGGCTGGGTTCAGAGTCTCCAGCTGCTTTTTTTTTTTTAATGTTGCTTCAAAGCCGCCTATTGTCCTGTTGAATCTCCGTGATTAGCAGGTCAATACACCAGCAGGTCACCGCCTATTAGAAGTATTACCAGCAGAGAGCACAGTCACACTGATGTGGCCTAATGGGGAAACATGGCTTCTAGTTTGGGTCTCTGAATTAGCTGGACACAGAGGAACTGATTATTTTGTATTCTTGTCATTATTATTATTATTACAATTATTAAACCTGCATGGCAACAACAGCATTGATAAACAGCGGAGCTCTGAAATCTCTTAACTGTGTGTGTGTTTTGTGGTACACTCTGCAGGAGGTTGGTCTGTGCAGCTGTGTCTCCAGCAGATGTTTCACATCTCTGTTTATCTGTCCCCCACCACACACACACACACAACATGCCACCACATTTGCCTCCATCAGGACTGATAAAGAGCTGCTTCTTTCCATTTATACTTGAGTTATTTATCTGACTCCGTTATCCAGACGGACTTCCAATGAGCTTTAATTTCTACATCACCAAACAAACAGCTATTCCTGTTACCCTACAATGATCATGGATGATAGAGGAGGGGAAAGACAGAAGATGGAGGGATTTTCTTAAACCTTTAAACTAATAGTCTAATGTTTCCTGTGCGTATGCTTTCACTAAATTGATCCTTTATTGAACATGTTTCTAGGTCATTAAAAACAAATCCAGTTGTTTGTACTGTTGCGATAAGAAAGTATATTCATTTGATTGTTGCGGTGCTATTAGAAGTCAGTTTAACAGAGGTGGAGTTGGTGTGCAGGATGCAGCAGATTGATGTCATGACTGAGGTGATTTACCGTCCGCCTTTAGTGGTGGAGTGGAAACCACTTCTTCTTTTGCTTTTTTTTTTTTTTTGTTTGTAGCTAAGGTGTGGAACTCATTTCACACTATTAGTTTGCATTTTCATGTGGAGCGCAAACTCACAAATCCTCTGAGGTACCTTCTTTTCAGCGGCACAAAACTCAAATTTCCAATCTGGGCTCACAGTAAAAAGATGAGTTTTTAATGGAGTAAATGTCATGCCTGGTGGCTCCCACCCATCTACAACTCATTTACGCTAGTGCCCCTGCTCCACTTGTTAAAGATGAGACTCTACTTGCATAGCAAAGTCTGCCTCCTGCATGCTGCAATTACAAGTCAATCTATTCTGTCCCAGCTCTCAGAAGATGACTGCAGGCTGTTTCTCTTCCTGTGGGCTATAGGCTATGTGGTCGCCTTTGAACACTTCTTTTTTGTTTTTTTCATGTTGCTAAACATCAACGGCTTGCCAAACAGAGTGCTGATGAGCCCAAGGCTGCCGGTTAGCCTTCCTGCTGTCAGCCTGCTAATCCTGCTCTGTGGGAACTAGGCCCTGCAGCTACCACTTTCTAAGAGGAGGAGGAAGCACCTTTAACCCTGACTGTTTAGCTCTGTTCAACACCAACCACCGCTGCCACCCCAGACTGCTCATGCTGGACTCTGCTCGTGAAAAGATAGCGACCTTGGTCAGACTTGATGGAGAGAAATGTGCCATTATCCCTCCTCTGGTGTTAACAGGCTGCAGTCCCCCAGTGGAAAGCAGCTGATGTTGAACAATGATTCCTCTTCTTTGTTGGCTCTCCTCCTCCTCCGTCTGCCCTCAGATGACACTGCATCATTTCCCACAGTACTCGGCCACAACACAGCTGAATGTAGCTTCAGAAAAAGACCAGGGCTGCCCAATAAACTGTGTATAATCGCATATCAGAATTTTAGTTTCCACAATTAATAATCATGTAATATTGGCACATTTGCAATATTGAAACCCTTAATTTCATTTAGAAAGTCCACCGTATCTGAAAATATGCTATAAATTGATGTTAGTAAAGATGGAATATAATAATTCTGTTCCTCAAATCATCAAGACCAATAATAATAAAGGTCACCAAGTCAAATCCCAGGACTGACTAGCCCCCCCTCCAACAACTACTGCCGAGGTGCCCTTGAGCAAGACACTTAACCTCCAACTGCTCAGTGACCAGCAGTAGCAGACTGTGGTTGTACTGGTCAGCTCCCAGTGGGAATGTATGGAACTGTATGAATGTGAAGCAGGGTGTTGCTGGAAAAAAAGGGGAGCTCAGTCGACGCTCCCTGAATGAATAAAGGGTAAAAACCTGACTTCATAACAAGAGCTAATAGAGAATGTGTGTGGCCGCTGTCAGTCAAGACGAGCCCAGTGCTTTAGTGTTAAACCCTCCTGCCTGTCAGCAGCAGCCGTCTGACTCTAACTGAGCTCAGTGAGTCAGCAGGAAGTGGAGCCGCTCCTCCACGTCTTAGCAACCTGCTAAGGTGGTTCCAACAAACAAACAGACAGACAGACGCTTTGTTTGTTGATGGTGTGACGTGCAGCATTTTGACATCAATAAATCATTACCACATTATTTTTGAGACATTTGTGTATTCACTGTCAACTTTGGTCCAGTTCCACTATTCCAACAGCGTAGCTTCAACTTTCACCAGGGGGGGGGGA
>OOFE01011047.1:21909-36814 GCA_900323365.1 Monocentris japonica
TGATTCTCTTATGGCTGAAACATTTTATTCCAGTGCATTCCCTCTCCGGATATCATTGTAGCTGCTCCTGAACTTAATAAATATCAACTGGTGGGATTTAGGGCTCTTCCTGTTAGGTTTAATCTCGGGCTCTGGCTTCCCTTGGCTTTCTTCCTCCTCTCGAGGCCTTTTCCTTGTAGGGTCCTTTTCAGTGCTCATATGAGGAAACAAAGGTTCAATGCACGGGAGAAAATGAATTTTTCACTCGTTGCTGTATGATTATGTGACTTGTTGAATATATAGCAGCAATGTCCCTTTGCTGACGGTAACATGAGTTAAATATTGCACACAAGGTCAGACAGACTAATAATATTTAGTATATTTGATATTTATATGCAATACATCACACTGAGCTGACTCTCTCTCCTTTCTCCCTTTGCTCTTCCCTCCTCCTTCTCCTCTCTCCCTGCAGCCCATGACTGTTGTGAGGCGGTGTGGGTCACCCTGTGTTCACTCAGTCCAGGTGTCCCAGAGGCCCCCGAGGACCCGAAGGCATGTCTGGGTCACGTGGCGTCGTTGGCCAAACAGCGATTCTGCTTTGTCCAGGACCTGGCCTTTGACATGGCCCAGTTCCTGGTGAGTGCCTGGTCCAGTCATTTCCCTTTCAGCAGTGAAATAACTACAGAATAGAGGCCTATCATAGAATGTTAGGAGGGCGGACACATGTTGGATGTTATCACTTCTTCCTCCCTGAAGGTGTGATGGCTTGCAAGACTTGGTATTTTATGAAATGATTTATTTTCAGTGCAAGTTATCACCCCATTGATTTTTCTTGGCAAGGGAGGAAGAGCAGATAATGTCACAGCCTTCTCTTGAGCACTGAAACTTGTGAATTGTTATGGAACATTTTTAAGCAATGATAAAAGGAAACATGTAGAGAAAACTGTGTGTCGCAGTTCGAATGACATTGAATTGAATTGAATTGAATTGAATTGAATTGAATTGAATGAATTGATGCTCTTATCCAGAATGTCTTACTATGTGTGCCCCTAGTAGACTAAGCCTCAATTCCTCCTTTCGAAAAACTTGCCTCATCCTTGTAACCACCCTTCACCCAGGTGAGCACGGCGGGTCGAGTCGACGGCCTGGACGGGGTGCTGCTGCTGGACGAGTGTAAGATTCCCCTGCAGGAGTGTGAACGCCTGGATGAGAGCCTGGCACTGGCCCTGAGCCACCTCAAACTGCCCCCAGGCTGGAGCTTACTGGGAAAGAAACTCACCAACAGCACTGGTGAGACTGGCGGGCAGGGGGCTGTGTGCATGCTGCATGATCGGAATTACAATCGCTTTAATTTCCAAGTCCAATAAAATGTCCAGGAATCAGTCTTGGTGCCACTGATGCAGAGACGTATTGATTCACATGCAATATTTGCATGACAGTGCTGATTGGATTTTGAAGAAACTCACCACTACATTCTGACATTTTCATCATTATACTGATTGGCCTCAGGGCGCTGCAGCTATAGGTGAAATCAAGGTGGCATATTTGTTACTGATTGGCTCAGAGGGGGTCTGTATCATTTGCGTCATTTCTGTTTGTTTATGTGTGTGTGTGTGTTTTGCAGAGTCTGTGTACTAATGCTTGGCAGTGGAAGTGAGTCCTGGGTGACTTCTACCTTTTGTTGTTTGGAATGAGTTCATTCCATTGTGGCAGCAGGACTCAAGTCAAGTCAAGGACTTTATTTGTCATGTACGCATACAGGATGTGCAGTGAAATGAAAAGTGGCAATGCTCACGGGATTGTGCAAAAAACAGTAGCAAAAACAATATTTACAGTAAAAAAATGAAGCACACTATTTACAATAGGTATCAAATATAAAAAATATAAATCAAATATCTGAAAATGTGAAAATATATAAATATGTGCAAATGCAAGTGTATGTGTGTGTGTGTGTGGATGGACTTTTCTCAGTGATTTTATTCATCTTCCAACAACCACAAGCGTCATATCATAGATAATGTATAAGGGTTGATTCATTACAACAAATGCCCCCCAGCACAGCTAGGATTGGAGAAACATATTTACAGACCTGAAGTTCATCATTCAATGTCTCTAAAATCTACATTGGTTTGATCATTTAGGACTGGTCGCTGGTGGTCGCTGGTTTAAATCCCCAGAGTGGGAGGGAAAATATGGGTGTGGAAAGTGAATGAGTAATGCGCTCCCCTCCCTCAAGGAATACTGCCAACGTGCCCTTGAGCAAGGATTGAGAATTGGCACACATAAGTCATCCAAATAACTAAGTGAGAGAAGATACTCGAATCTGAGTCATACCACGTGGGCACGTAGCTCTGAGTTGAGAGAATACGTCTGTCACACCTGCCCACTGGGTTGTCAGGTTTCTGACTCTCATACATTTTTGCGGATTGGCGCTCTCAGCGGTTACTCTTGTAAGAGTAACTTTTTTATCAAATGGTAGCTGTTGATCTAGGTACTGATTTTCTGATATTTACCCTCATTATTGACACACACACACACACACACACACACACACACACACACACACACACATTCAGACAAACAGGAAACGTAATGCCAGACATTATAAAGCAAACTTTCCTGTCCAGTGACACACTTTTGCAATTCATGATGCCAAGTGGGCAATATCGGAGACTACAAACACTTCCCACATGTCCTACTTGTATTTACCACTAGGAGGCTGACGTGAACAGTTTATCACAGGTGGCAGCTGTTACTTATGGTAAATCTGATATGACATGAACGTACCACATGTCTTCGTGTGGACTTCATTGTGACTCCAGTATGTTCAGTATGAACAGCAGAGCAGAGCTGGGCGTCCACATGCTACAGCCCGGCCAGACAGCGGTTTGGGCTGTGAGACATGGATTTCTCATTGCAAAGGAACTGGCATTTTGTTAAAATTACACCTCCAATTTTCTCCGGCCATTGACTCTGATGGCTTTAATCAGTTAATGCCAGCCAACGAGTTGATTTGGATGATAAACTCTGGGAGGTAATTGGTCTCTGTAAAGCAGCGCCAACAAGACTTTTGGGAGTAGTTATAGCACTGCCTCTCCCTCAGGCGATTGTAAAGATAATACTTTAACTTCCACTTGGAAATTCGACCAAACCAGGATTGTAAGACAAAATCCTTAAAACAGATTGAGCTGAGAAAACTGATTTCTTTATTACTGATTTGAACCTTGAAAAGAAAACTCACCAAATTTGCATCGATACAGTTCAGGAATGAGTAGCCTTTTGTTTTTACTGGTTGCTCTATCCAAATGAAAATGGTGAGAGTCTGATTTAATGGGTTTTCATTCCAATAAAAGGGCTTGCCGACTTTTGATATCCATTGTAATATATACTGTATATGTATATGTGAGGGGTTTTGTTCCAAAATGAGAGAGCCACCATTTCAAAACACTGGTACTTTTTTAAGCACAGCAGACCCTTAGACAACTAAATGAGAACAGGTTTACAGACTGTATTCTCCAGATCTTTAAGGGTGAACGTCAGGTAATGATGTCTTGTCAAAACTCAGCAGAGCGCAGTGTTACTGCTGTTAGGTAATGGACACACACACACACACACACACACACACACACACACACACACAGACAGTCAGTCAGTTGTCATGTTGTTAATGGGGAACGCTGCTTGGGTGAGTGATGTGTGCTTTAATAGGCTCTGCTTGACAATATGTCACCACTTCAATACAAGAAGCTCGGCTACGCAGAACTGCTGGGAGGGAAGAGGAGTGTAGCTCTGGTCTCCATTTATCAGATCTGTCAGATGACGGATCGCAGCAGACTGGAGGTGGAGGTGACGCCAGCTTATCTCAGTCATGCTTCATGCTGGTGACACCCAGCAGTCACTGATCTCACCATACCACACCGTTGGTCCCGAGGGAAGTTCACGTCACCTGGCTAGCACAACAACAGTGCATGTCATCGACAACTGCGGAAAACATTCACCAGTTTGGGACAGTTTCCAACATTCACAGTGGATTTATCAGTCCAGTTCAGAAAAACGGTGGACGGATAGTAGTCTTAAGAAATACAGGCGTGGATGTAGTGGAGGGTAAACTCACCTAAACTCAGTTTGCCCAGCAGGATTATTAACTCTACAATATTATACATAGGTATATACAGAAGGCAGGATATGTGCAACATGAGCACTGTGCAGAATAACTGATAAGGTGCATGATACTTGATACAAGGTCCATGTAAAGTCTAAATTAAGTCCATATAGCACAAACCGCTATGTTGAAGTGGGAAACAGGGAAAGGAGCCCAGCATAGCAGTCTAGGTCCCAGCAGTAGACAGTGCATTGCAGTAAGACAGCATCCTCCCTACTGACTGAGACTGGCAAAGAAGCGTCTGAAACGTTCGATGGTACACCTAGGGCAGCAACTCTCCACGTCCTCTCCCTGGATGGTGACGAGGGTTGGTTCCTTCCAGGTGGTTTTCCTTGCACCACCTGACAAAGCTCTCCACCAGACTCCTATAGTCCTCCTCCTTGTCCTCACTGATGCAGCCCACAATTGAGGAGTCATCAGAGAACGTCTGGGGGTGACATGACCCAGAGTTGTATTTGAAGTCTGAAGTGTAGAACAATGTAATGTGTACTGATCACTGACTGGAGTACAAAACACCAAGGTGTGAATGTATAGCATATATACTGGATGTGCAAATTTGCTTTCCCAGTCTGCAGAAAGCACTGCAGAATCACAGCCACTTGTAGAATCAGTGCCAAGGAGCATTGAAGCTGTTCTGGTGGCTCATGGTGAACCAGCATCCGAGGAAGACACTTTGTGTTGGTGATTCCTGTGTTTTGGTGGATAACTGTAACTCTACATAGCCCAGAGGCCCCTCCAGCTACAGTATGAAAATGACATTTTTGTGTCGGCGATGAAAGAACCGCAGTAGAATCCCAACAGCAAGGCATTTCCTGCCGCTGTTTGGCAACTCACTTTGCAGTCCGACCCTGGCTCGGCTAACTGGAGCATTTAATTTGACCAATTAGCTTGTGCTTCATCATGGCAGGCTGGCCCAGTCTGGCCAGCAGTAAATGGAGTGAAAGCTCTTTAATGTGAGCAGCAGACGCACCCAGCTCTGTGAAATGTTACAGCAAATGAATAATGAGTTATGGATTGTCACACTGCTGATAACGGAAAGAAAAGTTTATTTTTACCATTTTCAGTTTGTTTTACCTTTTCCAAATGCTTTTAACTTTGAATCTGCTAAAAGCTGCACTAGATTTTTATGGAAAAACAGGAGAGAGCGAGCGCTCCGTCCAGAGAAAACAGGACTCACAAATGTTAGATCTTTTGCTTCACTTGTCCCTTTGATATCCTTTTGTATAAAGAGATCAGTGGACAGGCCGGCTTGGTAAACATGAATATGCTGTGTGCAGTTTACTGATGTCACGTTACATGATATCTGGGTCTTGAAGTTCAAATGTTTCAAACAGTTCCCTCCGGCTCCCATCAGCTGCCAACGTGTGAAGTTGCCCAGTGCAGCTTTACCTTCTTCAGATAGACTGAGCAGATTTTTCCCCTGATATTTTCCACCATTCCTTTAACACAAATACTGAACACTAACATTAACAGTGAGCGTCAGAGGATGAAGTAGAGGCAGGGCAGTAAGGCAGGGCAGTTCCTTCAGGCCTAGAAGTATCCTGATAATCTGTCCAAGTCAGAGCAGAGGGAGATTTAATTGCACAGATGCTATGCTATGTCTGAATACATCCCTGGACTGACCAACAGCCACTGAGCCTGGTGTTAATGTTGCAGGGAGCTGCACCGACAATCTGATAGCCTACTGCTTTAGCGGTAGGGGTGTGTGTGTGTTTGTCTGTTCATCTCCATTATTGCCTTTGTTCCATGGCATCCTTTAGAGTTACACTGATATATCAGGCCAATATTGGCGTTTTATTAAAAATTGGATGTGGTCCAGTGGGTATTGTCCACCTCTGATATGATAACTATGATGCAGTTTTTTTGATTTCATAATATATATGATACATTACATTATATAATTGAGCAATAATATACTGGTTGTCTATGGGAAGCCCTTAACTCTTAGCCCTTTTCCATCCTTCCAAGAATACAATTCTGGGGAAACACTGCATACTTGCAATTTTGTGGAATATTATGCATGAAATTTAAGACAGGCTGTGGTTTTCCTGGCAGCATCAGTCTGTAAAGGTGTAAATGTCTTAGATTTATACTGGGCCACTGTGGATGCTATACCTGTGGTGTTGCAAAGCTGCAGGAAGGGGTTGCAGTATTAGCTACTGGAGCACAAACTGTATGCCTGGACTGAAACACTTCTTTGCTTCCTTCTTTCTTTCCATCTATCTCTCTCTCTCCTTCAGATCCAGATCCTCAGGAGACATTGTTGCATTTCTCTGCACGTCGAGGTCTGACTCGGGTTGCGTTATTCCTGCTGCAGCAGTCTGGAGCCAGAGAAGCCCTGCGATTGGCCAACAGACAAGGCCACACCCCTGTCGCCATCGCAGCACTGCGAGGGCACCAACACCTCCACCAGCTCCTCACACAGTAAGTACCTGATCTCATAATTATTACTTTAGGCTGTATATTTATGTTTTATTTCAATAATAATAATGGTACACTTTCTTTATACAGAAAACAGAAGTTATAAAGTGTTTCACAAACACAACAGAAAAACTTCAGCAATAGTGAGAAATGAGAAAAATTAAAACAAAGCAGGATAACCCTGCAAGTCAAATTATGAAAAGGTCTTTTTGTACAAATGGTTTTTGAGAAGTGAATTAAAAGATTACACTGATGTAGCCAGTAAGCTGCTCAGGCAGGGTATTAGGGCAATGATATCTGACTGTATTATTGTGATGCATGGCGTTTCCACTTTTATTGATTGGATTTGTCACATAGCGTGCTTAGTTTGAATTGAAAAGGCTTTTGCTGTAGAATACCTGCCTTCAAATGTATGGTTTTGCATTCTGCCTTAGTTATGCATTTTTTCCTCCCTCTCCCTTTGACTGGGTAAAGAACATGCTCTCCTCGGGTGGAAATATGTTGACTTGTCCTGGACGACATGTCCCAACTGTTTCCACTCTGTTTGACATGGAGATTGGAGTTTCAGAAAACCCTCTTCCCCCTGTACAATGTCAATACATCAGATGTCATGGCAAGATGGTGTGGTTTCACCAGGTCCATTAGGACAATGTTGTTTGTCTGTTGTTTGTGTTGTCTTCATGGAACAATCAAAATATCCCAAGAACATCACCACCAGAGCCACAAAGTGGCCTAGTTTAGTACTTTTAGCTGCAGTCAGATAATTGGGGGCAGATTTGAAAAGTTGTGGGCTCCCACTATTGTTCTATGGGAATCCATAGAGATGGGAAACTGTTGCGCAACTCAAAGGCTTGTTTTCAAGTCCTGTGTTTAGAGGTCTGGAGTAATACCCCTCCACAACCCTAACCTTCACCATATAACCCTAAGATGACTCGCCCACTGCAGTGCTCTCTGTATAGAGTATAAGGAGAAAGACAGTCAAGACATATGAAAGGGAGAAGGGAAGTGTGTTTGCGGTTGTCAGGTATCCTGAAATTTTTTTTTCTCATCCCTCTACAGTTAAACATTAAGTTGGGAAAAAATAATCTGCTTTGTGGTAAATGGACTGAGACACGGCGTTAAGTGGAAATGGACCACTTTTATGTCTTTAGTACTCTACTTATCCACCGCTGGATAGTTTTCACTTAACTTGGAATGAAGATAGTAGAAGCTGAAACACAACTACCACTTAGCAAGCCAACCCAATGACAAGCCATGTATTTAAGTTGCTTCAGGGCAGCTCTCTCTTTATGTGTTGGTAATCGCATTTCCCCCTTGAAAGTGAAGTCACTCGCAAGCTAGCTGGTGACCTCAGCCGCCAGGACTCAAAACTAAACCACTCCACCCAGTATTACGCAAGCAGATTTGCCTGGCTGGGAGGTGTCTCCCCCTTACACCACTGTCTTCACAAACCAAACACTGCACATGCATTTACCTTCATCACTGAGAGCAATTGCAGCAGGAGTGGTGTTTGCTCAGAAAGCTTATTAAAGTGAAGTGGTTTACAAGTGAGGTATTTTACTACTGCAGACACAGGACAGGACACCAGCCACTTTCAAAAGCCACTTTCACTATTTACCAGTCAACAACATTTTTGGTTGTTGATGGTTATTTACCTGTCAAAGTGGCTGCTAGAGCAGACTAACTTACCAGGGAACAGCATTTCACCAATGGCTGCTGGTAAATTCCCACCCTGTGCAGACAGTAAAAAATCACCAGCAATGAACCTTGATTGTTGATGTAAAGTGGGAGGGTTGATGCGGTGACATCACTGCTAAAACCCTTCCCTGTAAAGCACTTCCATGCTGTGTTAGCCAACCACAGCATAGCGCTCTCGGGGTGATCTAAGTATTTATTTTGTGGCAGGGCTGAAGCGGATACAGGGACAGAAAGAGGGACGGAGACTCTCCAGCCAGTCTCTACAGATGCCAGAGTGGTCTGCCACCTTCCAAGACTGAACACACACACCCTGACACTGGGCGTCCAACCTGGCCATGACCCTCCGACCCTGCAGAGGAGCGTGGAGCAGCTACAACATTTGATCTGCCATCTCCATGCCAAGGTGAGTTATGCTACCCTGCCCTTTTAGCATGCTATCTCTACCTTAGTCACGTTGGCTTCACCCAGGAGCACTGTAACTGTTGATGCTGGATCATTGTTTGTCTTTTCTCTGCCCACATGCTTTAACCTTCGAGCTTAGTTTGTATGACCAAGGGAACACCTTATGCAACCACACAGTTAGTGATTGATAAGAGCTAGAACAGCTCTAATGGCTTCTCTGAGAGAAATGATAATGTTTATCCTGCTCCTTGTTCTCTCTGTTCTGTAGGGAGTTTCTACACTAGAGCTGCAGTCTGAGTCTCTGCACACAGCTTCTGAATGCTGTGACGGTGTAGAAACAGAGACAGCCTGTTTTGAGCGACTACAGCAGCGTACTACAGTAGCATCAGAGTGTCTGGACACACTGAACCAGGGGAGTAGTACAGAAATCTACCCAGAGGGCAGCAGCAGTGGTGTTGCAGGTGGAAGTCTTGAGGCTGAGAATACAGACAGAGATTGGAGTTTGTCTCCAACGCCTCGAGCCTCAGAACAACGCCCCCCAGACCATGGCCTCGGTCCCCCAGAGGATTGGGTGTGTCTCAGTCCAAACACTGAGAGAGATTACTGCCAAACGGAGGAGGAAGGGAGGGAGCAGCCTGTTGTTGCCGACCAGAGTTTGAGTTTGTGTGATAGGAGTGAAGGAGCACAGAGTGAGGCAGAAGGGGAGAGCCTCGCTGTGGGAACCCCACCACCACCAGCCTGTTGTAAACAGACAGAGGAAACTGATAGAGGGGAGCCTGTAATCCGGGAAGAACAGGAGGCCACAGAGGGGAAGGACGGATCCAAGCAGGAAGCAGAGGAGAGCGCAGCTTGGAGGAGCGAGGAGGAGGAGACCAACTCAGAGTCCAGAAATCTGACAGCCGGCCCTGTCCAAGGTGGGGAACATTGATTGATTTTATTTGTGTGATTTATTTCAGCTCAAGACACACCCATACATCATAGTGCAATATGTGTCTTACAACCATATTCCTAAAAAAACTCATGCATCATAATAAATATGCATCCGTTTTCCCTAGGCGTTATAGATATTTTGCCACATAGAACCTTTTCTTAAACACTCTCAAGTCTTTTAGAATCATCTAACCATGTAAAATAAAATGAATTTCATCTTCAGTTTCTCCCAAATCACATAGAAGACAGTTTGGTGGCGAATGGAAATAGTGACTTTTGCATGACATCCAGTTCTGCATATTGCTATTCTTAACCAGACAATATATAAACATGATTGTTTTGCTTTTTTGGATGCATGAGGTGGCAAAATGTGCTTCTAATGGGGATTTGGCACATTCTGTTTGATTGTCTTTATTCAAGTAACAGGTTGTGTTACAATCCATTTCTTTTAAGATATGACATAAGCACAATAATTGTACCACGGCAGTACATGCTGGGACAGTGGAATACATAGTGTATGTTATGCAACAGGAGATACTGAGCCAGTTTATGCCTTTGGTACCTTAAGCCATGTGTAGTCTGACAGCACACACACTCTCTCTTGCTATATGCCAGCAGGCACAGTCACATTACCAGTATTCAGGCTCACAATGTTATTAGCCTGGGCTCTCTAAACTACACACATTGTATGTAGAGCAGGAAGTGAGACCTACAGAGTTTTAAGCTGCCTATCTGACGTCTCTGTTCTTTTAAATGCACCTCCAGCAGTCTCTGCCTGCACTTTTCACTCATCAGGAATAAATGTACTTGACTCCAGTCCAATACAGAAAGGTCAGGAGCAAGACTGGTGTTGTGTGTCAGATAGAAAAATAGAAAATAGGGTGTTATTATGAAGGGGGAGATATATTTACAGCCTGACCGTGACCTAGCAACAGGTAACCTCATCAGACGAGTTTAAGAGAAAGGCCATTGAACAAGCTTTGAACATGTTTTTTCCTGTTTTGGAAATAAAGATTTGGAACATCCATTTTTGATTCCCAAAAAACATTGTATAAGCTATCTGTTTTCAGAGATTCTCCTTGTGTTTTTATGGAAAGTAATTTCTGGGACTTTGCTTCTCTCTCTAACATTCATCAGCTTATGGTCACTTACATAACCTGAGCAAGCTATATATTTTTTAATCCATCTCAGATAGTCAGAGGTATGCCCTCACTGGACCATTTGCTCTCTGTTTTTATCTTCTAACAACACTGAATTCAATTCAATTCAAAATGTAACCCTTAAGGGAAATTTGGACAGTAAAACACAATTTGTACAGACAAACATTAGTTCATAAGGGCAAGGAAAAAAAACACTCATCAGTACAGAATGTAATCATTTTTTATGGCCACAAGCTACATCATTACACAAGCAAAGTGATCCCTCTGTCTGCAGTGGAGATAAATGAGTCTCTGGCTCTTTGACTCTTGAGTTTAGGTGATCTGAACTTTGTTACTGCCTCTCATACTGATTCTATTATGTTGTGTACGTTTCTCCAGAGATGGACGTGGTTGTGTCTGAGGACATAGCAGATGGTCCAGGGGAGGAAGAAGATGGTCCAGCGGAGGAGGAAGACTCTTCCACGGTAAGCTTCAGGCCTCATGCTCTACTCTATCCCAGGTTTGATAAACATTTGTCTGTTAAGGTGACCCCTTTTTTGCTAAACCCTTTAAAACCCCATGTGACCTTTCCCATGTTGAACACAGAGGGGTCTTGTTCATGAGAAGCCTCCTGACCTCAGTTCCTGTGCCAGATCTTGTGTAGAGACAGTGTAGCGATAGCATAGGTGACTTTCAGTTCTGTATAGTGTTGAGTGGGTGGATCTTGGCCGCCAGAACTTCCTTCATCAAGACGTACACTTGATGAAACCCAACGACTTGCTCTCACCCCCTTTCCTTTGACATAGTTACATTGGATAGTTACATCACATCATTGAACTGTCAGAGTTCAAAGATCCAAACGATTAAATGTGTAAAAGGTGCCTCAAACCTACCACGAAAAATTCAGCATTACATTTTAGCCTAAAAGGGCTTTTGACAAATGATATATGCCCATCAACTGCAATAGATGTGCCAATTTGATTGGGCTACTGATAATTATCAACTTCACACAAGTGAAATATTTGATATTTGATATATGTGTATATGGATGATGGAAGATGATGTCCATGATTTGACTATTTCAGAGAGTGTGACGTCCAGTCCTGTCAGTTGGTTGTAATGTTGGTGATCTAAGAATTCTCTTGTGCTCGTAGTAGATCAGCCCAGATAAGTGCATCAGCTAAATGCCTTATAATGCAAATGTAGATGTACATATGGCATACATAGGTCATCATGGCAGCAGGGGGTTCAGTGGTTAGAAAAACTGTTCCGTTGCCTAAAGATCACAGGTTTACAACAGACAAACATCTTATTGCATCTTTTTTTCTGAACATTGCGACAATTAATCACAATGTATGTGTTTTTTACACCTATGTTGGTGTCTTTTTCAGTGATAGAAAAACATTTAAACAATAATGGCTGTTGGAGAAGGGGAGGGAGGATTTGCTTCCAAGCAGCTTGATGCAATTCTCCACAGCATCAGAAGGATTAGGAAGCTGTCTGGAAGACCTTTAACTCTGAAACTCTTTTGATTTGGAAATTGCAGCTGTCAGTATTTTTATAGGCTTTCTATTAGTGCAGCCACCAATGTGTCAATCAGCAGCCATGTGTCCTGTTGAAGTGTCCCATAGTAGGACACTGAACTACCTTTTGCTCTGGAGCACAGCTAAATGCCTAACATGTCAAATGCAACCCCCGAGATCTCCAAGATCTTTACTGTCTGACCTCTTTCTGTGGTAGACTCTGTCTGTCATGTTATTTTATTATGTTGGCTGCTGATTCCTTACAGTTCATTCACTCTCAGCCCAGCCACTGAGCACATGGATGTGATCTTCACTAGACGAGGCCTCACTGTGAAATTTTGCTGACTGACAGATTCCTCAGCAGCCATAGACTAGAGTGGCTTTGCTTATTCCGGGGTTGTGGTCTAAGCCATCGGCTTGTTCTGAACGCCAGATGTGAGTCTGCAGGAAACACAGACAGTCTGCAGGACAGGGGGGTCACCAGCAGAGGGCAATGTAGCCTTGACACCTTCATTGGAGCCTCCCCACGTCAACAGAGAGAGAACTTAATGACCTGCCATTCGATCCTGTTGAAATGTCCTGTAATGTCTATGATCAGGAATATATGTCTATCTATTGTAGACATGTATAGATAGTCATTTATTTATTTCTGTATTTCTGCCTAGTCATTGTGCATTGCTCGACTAAATTTGCCGTACTTGGTTGACAACAAAACAACTGTTAGCAGCAAACCTCAATCCCACTGCATCATTGACATAACATCACAACTAGGCTACAAGTTGGCCACTAACAAGAAGACTGGCCAGGCCAACTGGTGTGATGACTAACGTTGTGACATCCAGAGAATTAAGAGACGTGTCTACCACTGCAGACGACAACAGTACTTCCCCTGATTACCTGCTTTTCCCTGTAGAGACAATAATCAATAAGTTCAGTCTGTAGTCTAGGCGTTGCCGACACAGAGGTTGGCCCCTTAGTTCTTGGGTTTCTACACAACTGCGCCTCGTCTCATACAAAGAAGGTGTGGATGGACGCCCCTTGCATCCAATTCCCATAAGTGCAATTGAACCTTATTATAAATAAATACTGAAATGAATAAGTAGAGGTTGATTATGCATTATTTTACTCAATTATCTATTGAATTATGTTCACTTTAATTTTTTCATTTTTTGACAGATTTCTCAGCATATTATTTTATACATTGTTTGTATTTATTAATAGATGTATTTACTTATTAATTTATTTCTAATTATGGCCGATTCTGTCCTCCATCATTTGGAGTCCTGCTGGTGTTGATCACACCTTTTTTTTTAATTATTTTTACATTGATGCAAATAATTAAGATGTTTTGATAAGCTAATAACAATAATAATCATTTTTATTTGTATAATACTTATAAAGTATATAAACAAGAATAGTAAAACGCACAATGAGGAGATAAAAATGAGAAGCACAACCAAGAGAAAATACATTAAAAAAAGAATAAATAAATGTCGAATGAAATCAGATAAAAGACACCATGAGAAACAAACTTGAGATTAAAAGTGTGCATGATCAAAAAGCCTAACCCTAAACCCAAAGGGCTTAATAAACATGTCTCAACAAACGAATGAAAAACTCCGACCAGAAACAACCACATGCAGAAAGCAGGTTAATGAAATAAGCATAAAATGGCAATAAATAAATAGGATTTATTATACATTATCAGTCCGTGTCTCTCTGTGTCTCTGTCTGTATAGTCATAAATCCCCCTGTCTGCCTGAAGTTTTCAATAATGTTTGGGATGTTTTGGGGCATGCACCATTTGCTGTGGGCGTGGCCAGCAGTGAGCTGTGTTGTGGCTATCAATAATGTGAACGTGCAGCAAACAAGACCTGTTCAAAAGCACAGTGAACATCAGCATCACTGTTTTTATTGCAGATTACATGTGTTCACAGCAGGAACTTGCCCAACCGAGTATGGCAGGCCTAACAATACGCTTTGCTGTGTCAAGGAGAAAAGTTGTATATTGTAGCCGAATAGAAATTGTATGAACTAAAGTATGACTGCTAATTACAGCATTAACAGAGTGTGCAAAATAGCAGCAGTAGTAGCAGTACAACCTAATGAATTAAAGAAAAGAACAGAAGTGAAATCCAACAGAGGATGAATTCCATGTTTCATGTTTGTACTGGTTTGTATGTATATACATGTAATACATATAATATGCCAGCAGGATTCTGCAGCACAGTGCAGCTAGCTGAATGGTAACCAAGCTATCATCCTGCATTACTGAGCCATGAAATGCTGCCTCACCTTCCACCACCTAGTATATGAGAGGAATGAGCTGTGTGTGTGTGTGCTATGCATCTATGTGTATGTGCACTTTTTTATGCTTGTGTGTGTTTCCAGGGGAAAATGTGGAAGTGTTTACTCTGGGAGGTGAGAGCAGAGAGGGAGGGGTGGAGCTCTGAGAACAGGAAGCCGTGTGTGTGTGTGTGTGTGTGTGTGTGTGTGCGTGTGCGCGTGTGTGTGTGTGTGCGCATGTGCGCATTCTACAGCTTTTTTCCTCTTAATGTGGAAAGATGGAGTAATACAAGCTGGGAAGTTGTCAGAGGGTTAATAGGCTTTATCCTGAGAACCAGGATAACAGTTAGAACTAATAATGTAGA
>OOFE01011049.1:0-19382 GCA_900323365.1 Monocentris japonica
CATCGGCATAGCAGTGGTAGGAAAAGTCATGGGAGTGGATAACAGAACCAAGAGATGTTGTGTAGAGGGAAAAAAGAAGAGGACCCAGAACTGAACCTTGCGGAACCCCAGTCGTCAGCCTGCGTAGTTCCGACAAATGTGGGACAATCGGGAGTTGCGGGAACAAAACAGCTACAGAGCTTTTGATTGCTCAACCACGAACGTGGGACTTTATTTTCTTTCTGACAAGACAAACATGCTGAAGCAAACGGGAAGTGTTAGTAAAGGCGCATTCACATGACATCATCAACCAGAGACAACACCAGAGACAAGGAGCCTCGCTCCAGTAGCAAAACCAATGTGAAACACAAACAATGAATTATAATCCCTAAGGGATAACCCCCACAATATAGTATATATTCCATTTACAAGTTTTTGCATTGTTTTTATCTAGATGTGATTTTCAGTGAGTGTAAGACTGAGTGTAATTTTCTTATAGATTGCCAACCACTCGACTAATATTAGTAATTTTGGAATATTCATATAAGGAGTGCAAGGCCACAAAAGATGTAAAAATATTACTATAAAATATACTTTTAGATCATGTCCCATGATTTAGGGACGTGATCGACAACACAGAGCCACAAAGCATATCATAGATGACAGGCAGTCGGGTGGCATGGTGGCCTGACGGTTAGACAGACCATCCTCCAAAAAGACAGTAAAAAGTTTGATCCCCACTACAGCCAATGTGTCCATTTCTTCTGCCCTAATTCAAATGAAGCCTTCACAGAGAAAAACTTTGAGATCGAGGATGAATTACAGCAAATGAACAGCATGTGACATTCAGGGCCAGACGTGAAAATCTGGAAAAGGACACCACTTCACAAAATGTAAAAAAAAAAAAAAAACAGCCTACTGAAACCATCCTTAAGCCAAATGGAAATAAAAAGTAGCCCTGAAGAAAAACATTTATTTCAGCTTGAAATTCATTGGGAGAACAAGTTCTGACAGTTGACCATATAACATCTAATCACAAGATTTAAATGTGGCTTTGGAGTATCCCTGAAGAAACAATTTGGAATTCATATGACCATTTGAATTTTGGGTGTAGAACACATTTCCTTGGATAATGTATAAATTAAGATGAGGTATAAATTAGGTCTGAAGTAAGGTCCACGACATGGATCATAAAGGGAAAATCAGTCAGATGGGGAAACTTTCCAAAAAACCCTGAAATGGACTCAAAGTAATAATCCATTGCCATCAGTCTTTCCTGGGAAAAATCCTCTGGCGCACAGGAAGTGATGCATGTTACATTTCTGGTTTGAAATAAATACAAGAAAAAACATGTAGTTAGCATCAGCAGCGATAGCCACCGTAGCTGGACAGACAAAGAACAGAACTTTTAAGTTAATTAAGCTAATTAAGTCATTAATTAACAAATATTTCTTTGCCAACATACTTGTCTTCACATAACACAGGGCTGGTATTAATATGAACTCCGTATCTTAAAGCTTTGAGGAGGTAGTTTCAAGAAAATCTGATTTTCATCAATAATAGGCAGATTTCTGCAGTAAGGTGTTCCAAAATCTAATCAGATCATTTCTATAATGGGTACCTGTAATGTAAGTATGAAGTTCTGCCTAACCTGCTTTGTGTGCTAAATTCAAACAGGAAATAAATCATGGAGCTGGTTCGAGCCACAAATATTCAACTTTACATTCACTGTGATATTTTTACAATCCCTTGTGTTTGACAAGTAGGCTTGAAGAAGAGAAAGAGGCCATTTTTAAAATCTCAGTGTGACTCCCGTTCGGGACTATGTAACCTGACAACGGCCAATAAGGACACACACCATCACACTCCAATTGAGCAAGCACAGTGAGGAGGGGAGAGAGCTGCCTGCTGGCTTTTAGTTTTTCTATCAAATCTGCTCTGTCGGCAAGTTTTATAACAAAACTGGTTTCATTATTCCTAATTGTGTTATTCTCACTTTCATCACTCAAGTAGGGAAATATGGAGCGTTCTTTTTTCGCTTATTAAGGAACAACTGTGGCAAAACAGAGGCGTCTCTTATGGCAGGGCACCAAGGGGGGCCAATCACCTTTCGGGGGGGGCAGCTACCTCGTTGGTCCCGTCCTTGCCTGGTGGCACAGAATGTGAAAGAAATGCAGTGTAGAGGCCGGTAGAGGCTTGCCAATCTTCTCAGTTTGTTTAGGGTAATAATAATAATGTTTCAAAAATAAATGTGGTAATTATTTATTGATGGTAAAATGATACATGTAGCACCTTTTAAGTTAGTCAATCTTAAAGGGCCATTTTATTCTATGCCTGTGTTTAATCCACGCCCAGGAATCTGCTCCATCATGATCTTGAATAGTTTATCTTGTAGATGAATCTTTTGGAATGTCCGCAGCCCAAATAGTGTACAGATCTTGTAGTGAGGTGCTGGCACTTCAACCAAACAAACATTTAGCAAAACCACTGAAGGGATGCACATTCCAGGGAACTAAAGCTGACAGCAATGGGAAACAAACGTTTGAGACCACTTGATCAGCCTACGCTTCCTTGTTAGGGGACAGCTGCACCTGCTGGAAAGTGGAAAATTGTAGTATGTTTGAAATTAGAGTTCAGTTAGAGTGTAAATGTGTAAATTCCCCAACATAAGTTAATAAGGGTTTAATTAAATTATTTGCTGACTGGTGCATTTCATTCACCCTTGCAGGCAGAAACAGACAGAACTTGTACCTGGTATTACAACTGTTAGTGGTTTTCCTGTGTGTAATTTCCAAACATTAAAATGGCGCTCAAGAATCAATGGCCATGGTCATTTGCCTTGGTAAGTCTCCTATTTCATTCATCAACGTGACTACCCACTGGAATTATAGGCTACTGATAAAAGAAATGTTGACAAAAAAGGAGCAATATGGAAAACGCCTCCACACTCCAAACACATACAGTATAATGTCACACTGTAAAAAATATGAATGTGCTTCAAAAACACTTAAAAATGTAAAAACTTAAAAACATACGTTTCCTTGCTGCCTTCAAATTGCATGTTGACCGAAATAGTATGGAATTGGTTGGTCAAAGTGCTTTAGTTGTTCTAATGTAGTAAAACTCACTGATTGAATTTGCGTGTTACTTACTCTTCAGTGTCATGTGTTCACGTGTCAAAGTTATTACACCATGTGAGTAAAGTAAGCAGCTCACTCTTTCCTAATGCAAGTAAAAGAGGTAGATACTATTCACCATACCAAACTGAATTTCTACTATTTGTACAGTATCGGGTGTAGTGACTGAACTGGACTGAACTAGTCATGTTCATTTTTAATCAGAAGTTGAGCTATGATTCTCCTAAAACACAAATTTTAAGCCGTGAGACATGAATTCATGATTAGAAGTTCTGAAGCTGATAACTAGCAATCATAAGTTGAAAGTGACAAACACATCTTTATACATTGAATGTATATGCATTGAATGATTAAAGATGAGTTGATTGCACTAAATTTCGCTGTGACTTTTTACAGTGTACAAATTAGATCCCTCTTAAAGAATCACTGGAAAGGATTAACCTACTACACCATGGTTGACATACAAAATTCCTCCCACCAGACATGTCTAATGTCCATGGTGCACTTTTCAGTGTTCTCCTTTCCATTGCAGGTATGTGCAGTAGTGACATTCTACAAACTGGCCTACCTGTACCTATTCAGGTCATAAAACACTGTGCAGAGAATCAGTTATTCAAAATGATCCTTTGAGGAAGATAAATTGATGTCTTGGATAATTAAAAAAGAATGGGTGGATGATTTGGGGGAGGAGAAAAAGGCCACAGTCGATCCTGTAGTACGATTTTCCCTATTAGGGTCAGAGAAATGTTCATCCATCAACACTGACAGCCATGCAGAAAGTGATATCCCAAGTATCCCAGCCAATGCAAATAAATGGACTGATTACACTCTCGTATGAACGCTGCCTTTAGGAGTGCAAAGGACTTTAGCATTTTTTCCACCAACTACCAATTATCTAGCTCATACATTATGTGAGCCATATGTGTGGTGATAAAGTGTTAACTCAAATGTTAACTAAATGTTAGGTTAGGACAGATGATGACAAATGTAAGGACTTGGTGTCCTTGAATGTGTTTAAAGCAGCCATCAAGCAAAAATGTATAAATAATGTCCAGCGCCCATTGCATGTTCACTCACTGTAATACTACTACTACTAATAATAATGTTACTATACTTTATAATATAATATAAACTTTATTTGTATTGTGTGTATTGGGGCTTTGTCAACGTGATACTTGCATGGATGCAAGTGTCACGAGGGATTTAATGTTCTACAAGCTTTACGAGTATTTCATATTTGAACCAGAACAGCAGCCAGGCTAGCTTGCTCGCTACACAGCCCTCAGATTTTATGAATGTGGACATGAACGACAGCTTGTACACAGTACTATGGTGTGATACTTTCCTTGATGTTTGCTGTGTTTGACATAAAACTATTAAAGGATTTGAATGAACCTGAAAGCATGCCCAAAATCCTGAGTGTGAACATCAAATAGTAGGAACAGCTCAGTCCAGTCTGAATAGGAACAGCCCAACATAATAATCCCGTCTGAACAGGAACAGCTCAACATAATGAATAAATAATAAACTTTATTAACTTTGTATAGCACTTTTCAAAACAAGGTTACAAAGTGCTTTACATCAACACATAAAATAAAACAAAAAATACAAGTGTATAAAATAAGAGTTAACAACAAAAAATAAAAAACATGAATAAAATGAAAATGAAATGCAACAAAACAGTTAAAAGCAGAATTATAAAAATGGGTTTTCAGTAGTGTCTTAAAAGAAGACACAATAACTCAGATTATTCCAGAGTTTAGGAGCCCTAACTCGGTCACTTTTTGCTAGTAGAGATTTGTGCTCTTGAACATAGAAAGATAAAAGTTCTAAAATATACTTGAACCATTTATTGCTTTAAAAGTAATCAGTAAAATGTTTTAATCAACTGGCAGTCCATATAGTTTTGCTAAAATGGGAGTTACGTGATCTCTCTTAGTTCTTGTCAGGAGTCTTGCTGCTGCATTCTGAATAAGTTAGAGATAGGACAGGGTTAGAGTTTTACAATTGAGGCCAGAATACAAGAGAATTGCAGTAGTCAATATGAGACGAAATGAAGGCATGGGTAACTTTTTCCATGTCAGGAAGGGATAAAGATGTGATATTTCTTAGTTGGCAAAAACAGGACTGGACAGCTTTCTGGACTTGTTTCTCAAACATTAGACCAGAATCAAAAATGACTCCCAAATCCAAATCCCATTTACTGCCATGTTGCCAAGGTAATCATACATTTCAGATGCTGCCTTTGGTGGGCCAAACACCAACAGTGTCAGATTTGTTGTCATTTAGCTGGAGAAATTCTTGAGACATCCAACATTTGATATCTGCTAAACAGTCATGTATGTGGATCATTGGGGTTTACCAGTAAGTACAGCTGTGTAGGGGAGTCCTAGTGGCTCAGTGGTCTAAGGCGCATACCACATAACCAAGACGTCATGGGTTGGGATCTGGCCCGGGACCTATGTCACATACCATCCCTCCTCTCTCTTACCCAGGCTTTCCTGTCTCTCTCTACTATTTGTCCAATAAAGGCAAAAATGCCAAAAGAAAATCTTTAAAAAAAAAAAAAGGTACAGCTGTGTATCATCTGAAAAGCAATGTTGTGTCTGTGAATTATATGTCCAAGAGGAAGCATATAGCTAGAGAAGAGAAGCATGGAACCTTGAGGAACCCTACAGCTTAACGGAGATGAGGAGGATACAGAATTCCCTAGACTGATAGAAAATTTTCTATCAGAAACATAGGATGTAAACCAATTAAGAAAAGTGTCTGTAATTCCCACAAAACCTCTAATCTCGATCAATGAGGATGTAGTCGTCAACAGTATCAAAAGCTGCATTGAGGTCAAGTAGCACCAGGACTGAACGTTTAGCATCCGCATATAAGAGAAGAAGATTTGTAACTTTAAGTAAGGCAGTCTCAGTACTGTGTTTGGGGGCGGAAACCAGATTGAAATTTTTCAAATAAATTGTTGATATTCATATCGTCAATTAATTGGTTATAAACAACCTCCTCAAGTACTTTAGACAGAAATGGAAGTTTAGAAGTGGGTCTATAGTTACTGAGGATAGAAAGGTTGAGACGAGGCTTTTTAAGAAGAGGCTGAACAAGTGCGTGTTCAAAATAAGAAGGTACACATCCAGTGACCAGCTAGCTGTTTAAAATTGAAACATTACAGTCCAGTTTGAATAGAAACAGCTCCAACAAGTGTAACTGTACTGAGTCAGAAAGGAGACCCCTCTCAACATAATTTTAATAGATAGACAATATCTAATGTAGGTTTGCACTACAACCAACCTGTGAACAACAGACCTGCTATTTGTCAAAGTTGCAGGTAAAAAGGCTCTCATGTTCTGATGTCTTGGTGGGGTAATAATCCATAAATCTAGATGATTGAATCAAATTAAATTCTAAGTACATAATAATGATTTATAATATGGGTAAGCAAAGCAATAACCTATTTATTATCAATTTGGCCTGCAATGGTTAAAATGTGTGGTTTTGTGGTTTTACATGGTGGCTGAGGGGTTGGTGACCCATATCAGGACAGAAATTTTGAAAATAAAGTTGTTGGTGAAGGCAATGTTGGAAAGGACTGCCTCACACTCTTCAGTTACTGTAGCCTACATGAGCCACTGATGTACAGTGGCTATAAAAAACATGCACCCTCCCTTGATTTTTGATTTAATTACATTTATTGGGGATTGTTTTGGTCTAAAATCTATACAAAGTATTCTTTTCCATCAAAGTGAAATGGAAATTTAAAACAATCAGTAAAATATATAATTCTACAATAACAGGATAGTATAAAAGTATCTAGTTTGTAAAAGTTTTCACCCTGCTTAACTCACTTTAAGTAAATTGTGTCAGTGGAAAAATGTTGTTCATTTCATAACATAATTTTCATGCTTCATCTTTAAGATATCGTTTGAATGTATTTTCTTCTCAAAATTGCTCTAATTTTATTTTTTTTTTCTGAAATACCAGATCCCCTCAATACATCTTGATAGGATTTTAATGTTTTCTGTTTGAGAACACTGGAGTACAGTGTGGAATAGCTGTGTCACTAATTCCAACTTCTGTAGTTCCAAGAAAAGTATAGCCTCCATCCGTGACAATATGTGAAAATAGAGAGGGTGTGCTTACAATGTACTTTCTCTCCTCTAATTTTATTCGGTAAATCAATGAAAGATTTGACAGAAAAAAATCCTGAAAAATTCTTTCACACAACTTTCATGTAAATGTCTTGAATTTCTATTTCCAGTTGACAGAATTTTTCTTAGATTCCAGACAGAAATCCCAAATAAATGTTTTTGGAACTGTATTTTGCAGCACAAAAAAAGCGCAGCAATAAAGTGCGCAAAAACTGAAGGAGATTAATCCTTTTCAGTGTAACTTTTTTTGCATGTATATGAGTCAGAGCTAAACTCACATGTGGATTATAATTTCATCTGAAAATTATGTATTTGTACTGAAGTTGATAAATATATGTAATATCAGTGTGCTTCTGTCAATGAAATGCAGCTGCATGCATGCATAGGCTGAAACATTTGTGTACTTAAACTTAATTATTCACTATTACTTCAACAGCTCTCTTCAATTTGAGATTGAACAAATGGCTCGAAAACCACAAACTGGTTACATGGCAAAGCTACTCACATTTACACTGAAGAATGGGCCTTTATGCTGTTCTTAAACTCATGATTTTACATTATCTTTCAATGTAAAGTCTCCATGAAGTAGGTTTATAGTTGTTGTTTTATTTGTTTTATTTCAGAGTGTATTCCCAGAATCAACAGATCAAGAAAAGATGAAAACTGTATTAGGTGAGCAGAGACATTGCTGCAGATTAGTGTGAACTAAGAGTACAAAAGATGAAAATTGAGCAATACTGAAAAACCTCCTGTAATACCTGAAAGGTTTTGAGTAGATCTACAAATATTGTATAGAGCATGTATATACTTCCTGTTATTGGTGCACATTTTATACTAATTCTTGTTAATATCCATGAGAGGTTTGGCAACAAAAATAGACAGGGAAAGAGAGGGACAGAGAGAGAGAGAGAGAGAGAGAAAGAGAGAGAGAGAGAGACATAGGCACACAGAGAGACAAAGAGAGAGAGAGATAGAGAGACATAGACACAGATTGTAATAGGAACAGGTCTAGTTGAGGCTATGGGGGCTTTTCAGACCAGTCGTTTCCAGGCTAGCGCTTCACTGCCTTCTGCTGCACACATTCGGGACAAACAACATCACACTGTGCATTACATTGTCTAATTACAAGGCGAAATCCTCTACGTGATGTTAGTGTTCCGTATTTTTTCCGGGCTGGTCTTATCATACGCGGTATATTAGACCGCTGTCTTCAGACCAGCGGGGTATGAAGCATGACGCGGATGGACGGATGGATGGAAAACTGACAGTGCCGAGAAAACACAAGACGAGCGGACGTGGCGTTTCAGCGCCACAACTTGATGCCGGTGTTGGACAGGTGAAGCTGGAGGAGCCTCACCATGTAGACCGGGCGCACCGGAGGACACGCTGAAAAAGTTGGATTACCTTTAACAAGGATACCGGACTGTTGTTTTCTTCTTCCCGGTTTTCGCTCTGTCCCCAGTCCCAGTAGTAAAGGAAAGATGGATATCCTGCTCTGTTCTTTTGAATGAGAAGGAATAGATAAAAGAAAGAAAAGAAAAGAAAAGAAAAAGTCTGCAAATGCCCAGGGCAGTTACTGCTGTTATTCTTTTTTTTTCATCGCGTGGGAATCTGAAGGGAGCCAAGAACGTTTTTTTTATTCATCCGTTCAATTATCTCCAGTGACTGTATTTGTCATGGCAATCTATGACTAGTCTACGGGCAGAATACTTGTGGAGGCTTACCGTTACGCGAGAGTCATTTCCATTCATCTGCCAGCGATGAAGGAAAAATCTAAGAATGCAGCGAAGACGCGACGAGAGAAAGAAAACGGAGAGTTTTACGAGCTGGCCAAGCTGCTGCCTCTGCCGGCGGCCATCACCTCGCAGCTGGACAAGGCCTCCATCATCAGACTGACCAGCAGCTACCTGAAGATGAGGACAGTCTTCCCCGATGGTAGGGCAAGTCTGTTCAGATAACACAGCTACTAGTTATGCCGGCTATCACTATCGACTATAAGTCCCAATCAGCAGACTGACCAGCAGCTGCGTGAGCGCGAGGTGCAGTCTTCCCCGACGGTTACAGGCAACAGGTCTGTGTAGTCAAGACTGGTCTTAGTCGAGTCCAAGTCAGTTCCAAGACCAGGTCCAAAGGGGGTGTGGGTTGGGGGGGTTCGAGTCCAAGTCAAGACCGACCGAGCCCGAAACAAGCAGCAAGCGGTTATGCAGTACATGTCTTTTCTAAATGTAATGTTGAAGGAGTCTCTAAAGGAAAAACAGAAATGTAGGAGTCGGATCAGTAGCCTACATACTATGCAGTGTAATGGCTTAAATTGTTTGTAGCGATGTGGAAGAAAATGTATATTTGAGCATTTTATTCGAGAGCGAGACAAATCCAAGACGTCACAACAGTGGTCTCGAGACCGGACTACTACGTCCCTGGCAGACAGTCTGCTGTAATAATACAATAGCTATCATTATCAACTATAACTTTCAGCTATCACGATCAACTAAATCGGCTATAACTATCAGGCTGCACTACCTTCCCTAACAGCTATAAAACATATGGAATATAAATCTAGGGCCTATAACATATAAAAAACCCACAATCGGCTACGATAACGAAACGTGGCTTCACAGCCATGTGTGATTTTCTCTTACTGACCATTTAACAGTAATATTTCCATAATAAATTCAAAAAGGCTAAGGCTAAGGTTACAAAAAAATATCACACTTTAGCGCACTCAACATTTAAGCTAAGCGATGCTGCAGCCCTGCTTCACAGTGCCAGATAACATAATAAACAGAACAGAACAGGACTGACTTGCTTTCTGCTGAACAAATCAAAGACTAGGCCATATAATAATAATAATAATAATAACAATAATAATAATAATAATAATTGCCTCGATGAATCCCTACATTAGGGCCTGGTCGACATATTAGAGATATGATGAAGTTCCTCGCAGTAGCCGTTGTGAAAATTTGCGCGTAAAATGTAATTTCAAGACGAGCTACGAGGTAAATTCACTCATTCAATCATGAGATCGGGCTGCTCCAGCAAATTTTGTTAATTATCGTCTAAATTTTAAAAGTTGTTTTCACAGCATGATTAGAAGCCTAGGTCCTTTTCAAATGACTCGCTCAATCACGAAGACGAATTATTTAATTACGCCGTATAAAAGCAACATTTGGGCAGGTTAAAGGGCAGGAAAACAGAGCCTTTCCTCTCTGTCATCACTCATAAAGTCAGAGGTAACACACGGCCTTTTATGGCCAGGCCACCCGTTAAGAGTCCCGGCTAGCCCGTCAATAAAACCTTTATGTGTATATTCGCGCACGAGACTCGTCAACACGTCAACAACAACGGGCCTTTATGATGCTTTGTGAATTGTATGGTCCTACAATTGTTTTTGAGTATCCCAACAAGTTGGCTCATAGAGCCATCACTTATTTTATTGGGATTTCTATTAGTTGGACTGGTTAAAGTCTGGGCTAAATCAGTGAGCGGCCACAAACTCAATCGGTTTTAGAAGGCATCTAACCCCGGTCTTAGTTTAAGATCATACCGAGAGTTAATTAAGTTAGTTAATATTAATATTAATATGCATGCAGGACATAAGGAGGACCGGTCGGAGACGGTTAAACTGTCAAAAGGAGTTTTGTTACAACTTGCCTTGGCTGTCTGGTGGCCTGGAGTCCCTGGAAGGTTAGGGAAGCGATGTGACTCCATACAATGTATTTAAGACAGTGGACACATCAGTCTATTTTATCAGTAATAATACGATGCAAGATGCATAAAAAACATTATATAATAACATAACTTTCCTCTGCTTTTAGCAGCTAAATTCAACTCAAAATACTCGAAATAAGGACAATAATTTAGAATCAGAGGGGATCTTTCAGAATTCCCGTTAACGGAAAATATAATACATTTTCTGTACACTGTAGTCTGACCATGGAAATAATTCGATGGAGTGGGAAAACACTTAAACAAGTCCCATTTAAGTCTACTGACTGAAGTGACAAATGTTGCTTCTTCTGTCAAGTCATGAAACTTTCGAGATGTATTTTGGAATGGAAAGTCAAAATCGACTCAAAGAGTTGTAATAAAAGTCAGTCTAATATCAATTCGCTAAACTCAAACATATTACATTCTAAAAGTAGTTGATATTATTCCACAGCCTATAAAATAGAATAGCGTACAATTTCTACTTTAATGCCGCACTTCTCTCCTGTTTCTTTTCAACTGGTTTCGCCAGCGGCATCAAAAGGAGAGGTTGTCTGGGACTGGGATTTATCTGCATATGAAGGACAGAACATTGATCTTTAATAATTTGTCTTTTTTTCTGCAAGGTTTAAAAATCTCATAAAATAAAAGTAAATGCACGAAAAGTAATTGTTGCCACAATCTGTGATTCCATCCCTGTTTTAAGTAGAATAAATTAAGGATGAGTGGACACTACCAATGGAATTCACATTTGTATGTAAAATATTACAGTTTAAATCAAATATACAGTAATTACGACTTGATGGCATGCTATTTTGGTATATTGGTACTTTGGTATTTTTCTATTATTATTATTTTCTTTATTATTATTTTGGTATATTGGCACTTTTATTTTTTTAAATTTTATTTTGGTATATTGGTAGTTTGGGTGGGTTCAGCATGACTGGGACACTTTTTTGGCTCGGGCACTATTATAACAGATATTCACTCACACCAATGATGTTTTTGTCAAATGGTATAAGCCTTCTTAACATATTTATATGGAGTTTAGAAGGGAAACTATTATTGTTTAAAGCTATAGACAGTCATACTGAACAAGACCCCCTTTTTCCCTTATCCGGTTATTTCAGTTGGGATAGTTTGTCTGCTAAAGTGGGACACTCATCTATAGAGCCTTTCAGAGTAAAGCAATACATTATCTATTAGAGACATTTCATATAACCACAAAATAACTACAAAATATAATTTTCTGCCCTCCTTAACTCCTTTCTTCCCTTTCTGACAGGTTTTATGTTTATCATGTCCTGCTTTATCTGTGTTCTTTGTTTTCTTGCCTTTCTTTCTCTCCTTGCCTTTCCCTGACTATATGGGTATGGGAGCCATTTTTCCATAACAGGTGACATAGACATTTCGAACTATGTTGGCTAATATGGACGTAGATCCCAAAAATATTATGTGTTATAGTCAGCTATGGACTACCAATCTATGAAATTAGCAGCGATTGCATTAATACCATGCACCACTATGCTAGTTTTTGTGAAACTTTTACAATATAGCCTTCAAGTCCTATTCATATTATACAACTGGTGTTTGCATGAAAATGATGTTGGGACAGAAACTCCCACTGATGTGCATAATATATAGCATATGTAGATTCTCAAAATAAATAAGTGGAAAAAATTCCCCCCCTTGTCAGACTTGAACAAACACCCTTTCTTTTATAGTTCAATGGCATTATCATATTGAACCACCAGTACTGCTTTGATCCAAAATGTTTATATCTTCAAACCTAAACCACACAACCCTGAAAAAGTCACATTTATATTATGGAAATAGTGGTGTTTGCATGGAAATGTGTGTTTTAGGAGTAGTGTACCAAAAAATCTAAAGAAAAGTGTCCGACTATACCTAAAAAGCATTGTCCCAACACTGCTAAAAACACAATGCTAAAAACACAGTTTCCAACAAAACCAATGAAGATATTGTACATCCTTTTTTGAACTATCAGAATCAAAATGGCTTCATTAAAATATAACATTTGTAATAGCTGGCCAATTTATATTTACCTAAAATCTTTACGTTTTTTAAATAAAATTTCATTTTGTCAGTCCACTTACCTTAAACTCATGCCAAGTGGTCTCTATTTGAATGTTGACCACGCCCACAACGATAGTGTCACAAATAGCATCTATTATTCAATGACAAGGACTGTTATAGCAATAATTTAGGATTAGAAAATAAAGTGATGCTTAACTGTCCCACTTTTACTAATGTCCCAATTATGCTGAATCCATCCTTTTTTGATATATTGGTATTTTGGTGTTTTGGTATATTGGTATGTATACCAAAATACCAATATATTGGTATATTGTTGTTACGTTGGTATAATGGTAATTTTTATTTGGGTATTTTAGTTTGGTTTGAGTTAATAGGATGAGAGAGAAGAGCAACTATAGGACACTATCATCACTTCATACCAGTCCATTATAGGACTCCACTGAGATGAGAAAGGATTTCTTGGCATTTCTGGATATTTGCAGAGGTTAGATAACAACTATTGTTTTATAGCTGTACCTGTCTGGAAAGTCTTTACCCTGTTCTATCAGTAACGCTTCGGCGACGAAATCGGGTTTCCCAAGACGAAAAAGCGAACACATAAAGGAGTAATGTGTAATCTAAATAAATGGCGCGAACTAAACCTAGTTAGAATAATAGGCTGTTGAACAGGCACTGACAGCACGCGAGCCTCTCATTCATGCATTTAGACTGACTGCGCGGAGTTGAGGATTTAATTCCCTCGAGGATCACAAACAGGCATAAAGAGGCATAATCTGACAGGCTGCTCAATTCTGCATAAGCATGTAATTTCACGTCGTGTAATTGTCCCTATATATATTTTTTATAATATATGAATTTTACAATTAGAGGGAAATATTATATGATCTGGCTTTGCTGGCTTCGTGACTTTCCTGGCTGCAGTTTTTCTTCTGATTTTAGATGAAACTTTCATTCGGTAAATTTTTTCCTTCCTTGGCATGAAATAGCTATTGACGTGAATCCCACGCTGGCCTGCCTATCAGAAGTAGCGTCGTGCACGTCTGTCAGGCACAGTCAGCACCAACTTCTGCTGTAAATTATGGACTTACAAAAATGTTGATCATTTTCTGAAAAGGCTGCGCAGATGTGCAGGAACATAGCAGCTCGGCTCTTGTTACACTGCTGAAGGACCAGGAATAATATGCATTTACTGAGTAATTACATGCATCAGTAAAAAAGGAAGAAAAATCCCATTCTCTCCTTTATTAAATACCCGAACAGAACATTTAAGCTGTGAGGGTTTTTGCTCAAATGTTAAAGATCATACCATGCATCTTCACACACACTATTCAAGTATGGGAAACAGTGGGAACATTTATATATTAGACTACATTTTAGAATTTGCACGAATTATTCAGGCTTTGACATAAATCGTAACGCTATAACACTGTGTATAAAGTGTAACATAATAGTTGATTTTATGACATATATATCAAAAAGTGAAATATTATGAAAACTGAAATTTATGTCAACAAAATGTCCAGAATGCTGATAATATGGCATTATCTGACACATTATCAACTAAACCATATACACAAGTATTGACATTTATTCAGGACACATTGCTGCAGCAGGGAGCGCTTCAGCGACTTGCTCAAGGGCACTTTGGAACTTGTGACCTTCCAGGTGCTGGTGACTACAGGCCCGGAGGCCATCATGCTATTCATGGTGAGAGGTCAAATATACAAACATCTTGCACATGTGTTGAAAACAGCTGCCTGCTGAATTCTGGGTAACAATTGCACAAAATTAGCTGGACCGTTACGTGTCGGGGATCGTTCAGATGTCTGGTATGGTACCAGACAGGGCAGACAGACAGGCCTCTGAATGGAGCATTTTAGGTTGGTTTGTGAAAAAAAAAGGGTTTATATTTTTTAAAGTATGCCCAGTGCTAATATTTAATTTCTGTCTGGACTGGCTTTGAATAAAATACTTCCCAGAGCAACGTATCCCAGCCTCAAACATGCATTTTCTCATTTAAATCTGCACTAGTCTATGTAAAAATCAGTCCGTCTTATCAGCCTAAATCACAAAGTGGGGCTGCAACAGAGAAGAGTGGCCCATTCCCACTAACTGAGATTCACCCTTTTTGGCCAAAGTATGGTCACAGGTGGGAAATTGAAACTTCAGAGGGAAATCCAAAAGTGTCACCTAAACAGCAGTGAGCGATGGCTGAACCGCTTCACCACTTCCACCCCCAGCAGACACTATTGCTGCATTCCATGTCGGAAAGTTGGAAATTCCCAACCAATTACAACCTCTGTGTGTTCCGGTGATCCAGCTCGGAAAAAACAGGACAAACATGGATGCCCACAAGATTTAATTTGCCCAACACAAGACATTATTTCCCATTGAACAGCTAATGGTACGTCAGTGATATTTGAGAATGTCTATCTGTCTGTCTCTCTGCAGGTCTAGGTGACGAATGGGGTGTCCATTTGTCTGACTGTCTCTCGCTCTGCAGGTCTAGGTGACAGATGGGGTGTCTGTCTGACTGTCTCTCTCTCTGCAGGTCTGGGTGATGGATGGGGTCAGTCGTCCAGGTTCAGTCCTCTGGACAGCATGGCTAAAGAACTGGGCTCCCACCTTTTACAAGTCAGTACAGGAAACAATACCATGTATACTATACTATAGTATACTATGCTATGCTATGCTATGCTATGCTATGCTATGCTATGCTACGCTTTGCTACGCTTTGCTACACTGCGCGATGCTATGCTATCCTTTGCTATGCTATCTTATGCTATGCCACACTACGCTATGCCACGCTATGGGTAGACTTAAATGTTGTTAAGAATAATTTCAAATAAGTTGTCCTGCTTTACAGAGTATGAGCCAGGATGTTTTTCTACGTAATGACAAAGTCAAGTTCATAAAACAGTACTGCCTTGATGCCAGGGTCCTTAGTTAGTGATTTAATACCATAACAGAGTAGAATATGGCTATCACTACTAACATAAACAATATGGATGTACCATGAGTTAGTCATGGCACTCAACACACTCAAGTAATTTATTGATTGAGTTTACTGATCAATTTATTTATCCATCTATTACTAATTGCCTGTTGAAAAATAATATAGACATATAGATACACAATACAGAAATTGTTCAGTGCTGTTGATGTGTGTCATTTTTTATATCCCATGATAACAAGCTATAACTCATAAAGTTTCTTGCAGTATTTTCCAAATATTTTGAAGTCATGCCCCCCTTTTACCACTGCTCAGACCAAAAAGTTTGTAAAAAGTTGTAAAAAACATGTAAAAAGTTTATCCGCTACGTTTAGCTGTAGTCTTAAATCTAATTTTGAAACCACTTCTATGGATCTTTCTCAGAACTTTTATGCATTAGCATCCTGAGTTACATACACAATTCATTAATTTGTAACAGATTATGAATGTAACCATTTCAATGTAACAGAAATTATCCCTATCAACAAAGAGCAACTCTAATATCAAAGTGGGAAAAGTATAGATATTGCCTTCATGCAATGATAATTGAAACACTTCTTGTGGTAGCATGTAATCTATGCATAACTTAACTAGCCATCAGATGAAGGCTACATGAGCAGTTCATAGTATTGATAAGAAGGTTATTTAGATTAAATGAAATACTGCATTTGAGCAGTCATGTCACAGAAAGACATAAGATGCACTCATATGCAGTTTAACAGTGATTTATGACTTATTCCACCACAAATGTTTTCCCAACGTCTGTCTTCAACAAGGTCCTACATGACAAAATAACTCATTCATTAAGGATCAGCGTTTAATTGCGTATGAGTGATGACCTTAGTTTTTAAGTTATTTGGCCAGCCATTAGAAGTATGTCTAGTTTTTGCCAAAAGTGGTGAGGTTAATTTGGATTACACCCAGATAGGTTTTGAAATACCCAAAGAGTAAAGGCACCACTCATTCTTACATTATATGGTATGGGCATATGACACACTGTTCAATTTAAACATTAACATCTTCTTTTTAAGAATAACTACTTTGTTGGCATTCCCTCAGACGCTGGATGGTTTCGTCTTTGTTGTTGCTTCTGATGGTAAAATCATGTACATCTCTGAGACGGCGTCCGTCCACCTTGGCCTGTCCCAGGTAAAACTCCCGTTTAGCTCAATAAAACACATGGGCCCACTGGATGGTCCAAGCAAACACTGATGTGACGCTCACTAAAAGCCACTGCACAATGTAAAAGAAAGACTGACTTAGTTTGACTTACACAGATTATAGGCAAGAAACAGCCAAGTCATTCAGCCATGGTAAACATGTACAGGCAGGGGCGTAGCTAGGAATTATCATCCCTATGCACAGGAAGTGACTTTGGGCCCCCGCCCCACTTTCCTTTCATCCCCATACCACCATTATTAAATCTTTTTCTACCCATCCACAAATCAAACACACCTCCACAGATTCATTGACTGATCAATTGTCAGATACTTCCCTAATTGAGTTTATGGGTTTTGGATGCTACCTCGACCATGTTAATTGGCTGTCGTAACCAAACTTTCACCAGTCGTCCCTTGATCAAAATCGTTTTGTTTTAGTCTGCACAGGACTAGTCAAATGGTATTACTCAATCTAGACCAATGGTTCTCAATCTTGGTCCTTGAGTACCACATGGCAAAAAAACTCATTCATTAAGGATCAGCGTTTAATTGCATATGAGCTTAGACCTTAGATTTTAAGCTGTTTGGCTAGTTACGTCTAGTTTTTGCTGGATTTCTATCCGACCAGATAGTTAATTGCATTCACCTTGCATTCCAGATGTAAATCAGTCCCTGATTAGATGGCTGGAGTGAAAACCAGCAGGCTTTTGATACTCAAGGACCCGGTTTGAGAACCAAAACCAGAGAAATGTGAAATAAAAGTATAAAATATTTTAAGATATACACTTGAGGACCACAAAAGGAATTTTAATCCAGATATTTTAGTAGCCCTCACTCAGCTTGAGGCCCTGGGTAGTCAGTACCCATATTCCCCCCACTATGACGCCCCAGTGTTTGATGCCCGGAACATTTTCAGAATTGGAGCCATCAAAAAATGGTACACATGACAGTGCCTCATCATCCTGCTCCATTAATTTGAGTTCAAGACTTCATTAGGACTCCAGGATAATTGTCTGCCACAGCGAAATCCCCAAGATAGGTATGCGTCGCATTAGAAACTGGGGCTATGCAGTTTACCGATGTAATGGTGGTCCCAATCATATCTGATCAGTGATCACTGATGATGTTATCATGACTGGCCAAATTGTTCAGCTGACTTCAGTTCAACCATCGCTTGAACAGGCAGACACCCGAGGACAAATGAAGAAACAATCACCCATGTATATTGAAGCTGTAGAGTTTATATCCACAAATAACATATAATTGGCCTAGCGTTTGAGTTACTTTGAGCAAAATTTTTTTTTTTCCATTTGTAAGCCAAGATCGTTCAAAATCTGGATATATGCAGAATTAATAGGGTCAAAATAGGGTTTTTTTCTTGCTGTTTTGATTTGAGAAGTAGGTAGATAAATGCATTGAGGTGCATCATCATCCTCTTCAGCCTCCTTAAATCACTGTTGTCTCCATGTTTGTCTCCAAAAATGGATGTGTATGAGGGGAGATTAGTCACATGAAACAACCGAATCATTAACAGCTATCAGCAATGCTATCGAGTATGAAGCAGGTATAAAGGTATAATGTAGAGTCTCACAGCCACAGGGAAAAAAATTACCCATATACAGCGGGTAAAATAAGTATTGAACACATCAACATTTTTCTCAGTAAATATATTTCTAATGGGGCTATTGTAATGAAATTTTCACCAAATGTCAGCAACAACCCATGCAATCCACACATGCAAGGAAATCAAACCATAGATGTCCATAAATTAAGTTATGTATAATAATGTGAAATGACACAGGGAAAAAGTATTGAACACATGAAGAAAGGGAGGTGCAAAAAGGCATGGAAAGCCAAGACACCAGCTGAAATCTATCAGTAATTATTCTGCCCCTTGTCAGTGCAAATTAAAATCAGCTGGTTCAGTCCCAACTGATGGCCTATAAAAAGGTGTCTCATTACCAAGGTGTTACACAAGAAACATCTCATGATGGGTAAAAGCAAAGAGCTCTCTCAAGACCTTCGCAACCTTATTGTTGCAAAACATACTGATGGCATTGGTTACAGAAGGATTTCTAAACTTCTGAATGTTCCAGTGAGCACTGTTGGGGCCATAATCCGGAAGTGGAAAGAACATCATTTCACCATAAACTGGCCACGACCAGGTGCTCCTCGCAAAATTTCTGACAGAGGA